>NW_019014439.1:17506-34145 GCF_000150535.2 Carica papaya | reverse complement strand
AAAGGAGTACAGAAAAAAAATTAAAAATAAAATAGTTCTTCTTTGTCTTGAAACCTAAAGAAAATGTGATCTACTTAGTTGCAAGATACCAAAGCTTTTATTTTTGTGTTGTTTGCATTCCATTGTAGTCACCATCAATCACCTCTCATTATTCACTGAAACGTCAGTTCTCATAATTGGTTATCAAATACTATATTTTAAACAATAAATATACATCATTCGATTCACTTATTTATTATAATATTAAATAATTCATTCAAATTAGGTTCTATTTTATTATTTGATTGAATTATAAATATAGTAGTATTTATTTTTAATACTGAATCAACTTATACAATGGAAGGCAATACAATAGCATCCAATATAACATTATTTCTTTTAAGATAAAATCATTATTCATTAACAATAAAAACTATCATGCTCAAGTAAATGACCAAAACCATCATGCTAAAGTAAGTGAAGCAAAAGTTGAGGAGGTTCATGAACAATTATCTATCGTTTAGAAGTCCATACTCATCTCTAACTAAGCCATATATTATTCTTATTATACTTTTGAATCCAATGAAGAAAAAAAACAAAATGCAAAATGAAAGCTTAAACATCCTCAAGTAATAACCTAAACTCAGAAAAATATTCATGAAACATAAAATTTACACTTGGTACAAAATTTACCATATAACTAAGTAAAACAAAATCTATACTAAATTAAATGCATAAAACATGTGCAAAGAGGAGAAGGTCACAAATCTTTTTTTAAAAAATAAATGAATAAATTTAAATAAGTTTGAAATATATAAAATTGAGTTTGATAAGTTATGCGAATAGCTTGTTGAAAATTTAACACTTTATTCTATTTAATATATTTAAGAATATGTTTAATATACTGTTGAAATATAATTATGTCTTGTAATATTACCTAGATTAGTAAAAATATATAATATATATAATTTATTAATATATAAACAAGTTAATGAACTTGTAAACCAAATTCCTTCATATTTGAATTTGGCTTTATACTTTAACATTTTGGGACCATATTAAAATATGAAAAGAAGATTTTATTAATTAATAAAGATGAAAATGAAGATGGTATCTATATTTACATATATATATATATATATATTTATGAATAAATATGATAGAATCAAGAAGGTGTAAAGGGGAAAGGTTAGAAACTTCAAAAAAGATACTTATAATTGGGAATTATATAAATATATAATGTGTGTGTGTCTACATATATATATATATATATAACCTTCTCAATTTATCTATATATATATATAGGTGTGCATGTGTATATAGATAATGTTTGTACGTATATCACGATACTAATTGTACTGAATATCATAATAATAAATAAACAATTCGTATAATCATATAATATATTTTTATAGATACAGATAATTAATGTTGTTGTATGAACGTATTGGGCAGCAGCTTTGTTGAAGCGTTTATTTGGCTACCTTTGACGGAGGACGTGAAGATCACCGTCGAGACAGAACTCAGTGAGTAAACACGACCACTAATCACAAATGAATTTCATACTTATCGGTGCCACGTATGATTTGTGCCACATATGATTACTCATACACCATCATATATATGAATTTATTGTTGATTTATATATATACACGTGTTAAGGCATCTGATGAAAAGAGTAAGGAAGGGTAAACTTTCATATATAATTGACGATGTCATAAATCAAATCAATTAGTGAATATAGTAAATGAATTTCATACTTATTTTTATTGTACATATTATTTATATATTTCTGTACTGAGTTTTTAAAATTTCTTTTTAAAAAGGTGCATAGGCAATGAATGCAACCAAATATGAATTCTCAATAATGAAAGAAAAAATAAAAATCCTTCTTGAGGTAATATTGTATTTTATATATTTTATAAAATTTATTTTCATATATATCTTTTTCTCTTATAGATTTCGTAAAAATTTTAATTAAATTTAAATTTACAGACTTATACAGTATAAAATATTCTATATTTTTAATTAAAGTTAAACTCATAAATTTTAAATAGAACATAAAAATTTTAACTATTATGATATTGTTATAATTTATTATAATTATCAATGGGTATAATTATGCAGCGGGCAAAACAGATTTTTAATGAAGTAAAACTCATGCTGTATAAGTATGCAAATTTAAATTCAGTTAAAATTTTCACAAAGTCTAAAAAAAAAAAAAGATATCCATGAAAATAAAAATTTATAGTATATATAAAATAAAATATTACCTTAAGAGGATTTTCCTTTTTTTTCTTCACTAATGAGAATTCATGTTTGATTGCATCTAATTCTTCCATGCACTTTTTTATTCAAAAAAAGAAATTTAGAAAAAAAAAAATCAGTAAAGAGATATATTAGTAATATCTACAAGAAAAAATAAGTATAAAATTCATTTACTACATGAATATATAAAGACTATTAATTGATTTATGACGTCAATTGTATATAAAAGCTTATCCTTCCCTAATCTTTTTATCAAATGCTTTAACGAATTCCTCACATTTCAATGCCATTTGACAAGCGCGAAGGCTACAATTAATATCAGCTAATTATTTTTTTAATAAAAAAATTGGGTACATCTATTAATTAAGTGATATGCATCAATCATAATACAATAGAAATAATCTCCAAGTAAGAATACACATAAAAATATAGTTTGACTCGGGATTGGTCAAGTGATATACAATAATTATAATACAATAAAAATAACTTTCAAATGATGACACACATAAAAATATAATCTGAATTGAACTTATAATCTTTTGTAAAAGAAGAAACACATCAACTATTAAACTAATTATTTAATTAATTAAGTATACACATATATAGTTAATTAAACTAATAATTATTTATCTTTTTGGTAGATATCTAAGTATTTTTGTTCTTATCTATAAGACTACGAGTTCAAATCAGACTATATATCTCATGATGTATCATTTAACTATTACTTGAAAATTTTTATTATTAAATATATATTTTAAGATCAATAATAACACACATAATACTCTAAATTAAAGAGTTTTGAGCTGTGATGATTAGTTTACTTATATACCTTGAGGAGGCTCCTTTAATTTTGATGCAAAGTGCACAAATCTTAGAAAAATCTGCATTAGATACTTTGTCCCTACAAATTAAGAGAAAAAGACCAAATAACTAAAACCCATCAATTAATCAAATATGGTTAATAACTACTCAAATCTATATCGAGATATATATTATGTACACATACAAAGCTTTATCCATGTCTGATAAGGTGATTTCTGATTTAGCCAAGAAGGTGGAAAGCAAATCATAGAAATAATTAGGACTGCAACTAGAATCTCCTTTCATTTCATACACTGCTACAAGAAAGTGATCTACCATATCCTTTAACAAAAATTGAATGCAAATCAATCAATGACATTGATATATATACATGATCGGTAAATAAGTAAGAGAAAAATAGATCAGATCTTAAGCACTAAACCTCTTGTTCCATCGAGTGGATCATGTAGAGGAGTTGTGTGCTTCGATCCTCCTATTCAAAATGATTGGATAAGAGCTGTAACAACCCATACTGCCGTAGGGAGTTGGGGTATCATAAGAACTTATATTCCTAGCGCGAAAAATACAATAAACTTTTATCTCCAAATAAAAATAAGTACGTCCAAGCATAGTGTTAACATGCCTCGCAGTGAGGGTTAATCATTACATCTATCTAATATCAAGAAAACATCTAATTAAAGTTTGTGTAATTCATCCTTTCTTACACGTGCATCACAGAGAATACTATCTCTCCTCACCCAGATCGGCTCCTAGAGTTTGTTTGTTCTGTTGTTAATCCCATTCCTACTTTCAAACAACATCACTTTCACCCTCATAGAGAATATTATCTCTGCTCACCTAGATTTTCCTCCCATAATTTTATATTTATTATTTTTTAATCCCTTTCTAGTTTATTTCCCTATCTCTGCTCACCAATACCACCATTTTCCAAACAGACATTAAGAGAATTAAATACAAAAGATAACATAATAATAATTCGCAAACAGACATCAGATTCATACCACTATTTCCCTTTTTTTTATTTCCTATCCCTCTCCCGTTCTCATCCTTTCAATTTTCCTCCTATGTTTCTAGCATATCTCCTCTGTCCTCTCCTCATAGCTGTCCACATAATAATTCCATCATTTTATCCGATCTTTTATTATCCTTAGATCTCACTCTCTATTTTTTTGTTTTTACTCCTGGTTCTAATCTAATTTCAAGAAAATTTCCCTATTCCTAGATCAACTCATTTCTTCCCAAAAATATGTCAAAGGATTTAGAAGATAAATTCTACTTAAGTGGTCAGAGTCAAATTTCACTTACCTTTGTTATCAGTGACGACCTTAATATGATTGGCGGATTCCTCCCTTGTTCTGCTCCTGATTCCATCACTAGCTGATTAATTTGATTGAAGAAATCGTACAAAAACTTCCTTTAAGTTTACCCTAGCTGTGAATTTTCTTCCTCTCCCTCTTCTCCTCCAGCCCGATGTCTTCTTTTAAAGTGAAGGAGGAACTATCAGAACCGTTAAGGATGGCAACAAAATCTCTCAATTAAATAGAGATTACAAAATAGTTTTTTATAATTGAGGCATAATCAATATTTTTACTTTTAATAATTAAGGTAGAAACTAATATCATCTTCTTAAATATAATTATATATTTATATATTTACTTTTTGAAAAGAAGATTTTTATCTCTTTAATTGATTAAGTAGTAATCAAATTTAGAAATTTTAAAGACTAATGAAGAAAAGAAATCTCTAAACTTTGACTTCTAATAAGCATTCAATTCTCTAAATTTAGATATTTTTTAAGTCCAATCTTATAATATTTTTTTATAGATAACATAATGAAAATAATATTAAAACTCTAAAATATTTGATTACATAAGTTAAAAATAATGAAAATAAGATTTCTATCTCTTTAATTTTTAAATTTTAAAGACAAATATAGAAAGAAATCTCTAAATTTTGACTCCTAGTAAGTATTGAATTCTCTATATTTAGATATTTTTTAAGTATAATTTTGTAATAATTCTTTTAAAAATTACATACTTTAGAATGAAAAATAATGTTAAAACTCTAAAATTTTTTATTACATACGTTTAAAAGTAGATTATGACACTTCTAATTTTTTTCTTTCTTGATGCGTTTGGCTTTTCTTTAAATCTTTCTTTAATGCTATGATTTATATTTATGATGCAATATTTAGATAGAAAACAACAAGATAGTTAGGACAAAATACAATTAGATTACTATATCTTTACCAACACAGTCATAAATTAAATCTTTTGATTCTATTGAATCAAATATTATTAATAAATCATCATTAATCCATATAATTACATACAAAAAGTGATAAAGTTTACATTTTAATAAGATTCAGACTTGTTGTCTTCAAGAAAAATGTAAAAATCTTAACTATTCAAACACCATGTTTATGATAATTTATAAAAATTCTTAAAAACTTCATTGTAGTGTGTGCTTAATTGTAATAAATGAACAATTGTCACAAACTTTAATGGGGGCATTTTTGGTGCATGAAATGCATGTTTCAATGTTAATGGATGTTAGTGGCTATTTTCTCTTTTTCAATGATATCGTCTTATGTTTACCTTTTAAATAGTTAGCTCCTCTACTCTATCATATCTTATTGCTACATTTCTCTATTTCTCTCTCTTTTATCTCTTTCCTTTCACTTTCACTTTTCCTCAAATTTTCTTGAAAGATTTCTAACTTTTACTTTTTTAGTTGTGCAAATTAGTCTATGATCTATAGCTAAGCTTATTGTATCGTATAATTAACATGTCAAAAAACTCTTTTCTATACTCACCTTATCTAATTGACCTATTACAACCTGCAAAGAATTTATCGGTATTGATTTTTAGAAGGTTTCATCCACCCCATCTGCCCAACAAAAGAAAACATAGTTACTTTATAATATTGTTATTGAAAGAGATGAAAATAGATAAAATACTAATAGTGAAAAATTAAATATTGAAGTTAACTTTTATAAATTAAATAAAAGATAATAATTACTTTAGTTAAGTTACAGTAATTAAAGAAAAATATAAATATTATTTTATTCTTAATTAATTTAAAATTGAACTAAATTAGTTAAAAAGAAACTGTATTTGTTACAATAGCAAAATATGCAAGAGTAATTTTCTCCATTTGCTAGAACTATTCGAATTAAAAGATTAAGGAATTTAAAAAAATAAATAAGAATCAAATTAATTAAGTTGTAAGAAGCAAGAGTACCTTAATTTAAAGGAGTGTGTTTGCCCATGCGAGGGTGGTGCTAGCTTCCAACTGCATCACCATACATACCCCATTCAGTGAATAATAATAATAATAAAGATTTTAAGATCAAAATCTATAATATTTAATATTTTAAAAAAGAGTTTTACCAACTATTCAACTAATTAAATAATTAATTAAGTAGACACATATACCAAACAAATATATATATCCTGCTAATTGATATTTGGTTAATTAAATTATTAATTACTTATCTATAAGAGTATGAATTCAAATTAGATTATACATCTCATGACATATAATTTACTGATTAAAGTGTATAAATTTTTACTAAAAAAACTTGTACTTGAGAATTTTTATTATTAAATATATATTATAAGATCAATAATAACATACATAAATATATAAAATTAAAGAGTTTTGTGTTGTGATGATTAGTATTAATTATATACCTTGAGGAGGCTCCTGTAACCTTGAAGCAAAGTTCACAAATGCTAGAAAAATCTGCATCAGATACTTTGTCTCTGCAAATTAAGAGAAGAAAACTAAATAATTAAAACCCATTAACTAGTCAAACGTGGTTAATAACTACTCAGATCTATATCGAGATATATATTATCTACACATACAAAGCTTTAGTCAAGTCTGTAAGGTGATTTCAGATTCAACTACGAAGGTGGAGAGCAGATCAGAGGAATAATTAGTATCGCAAACAAGTACTCCTTTCATTTCATATGCTATTCCAAAAAAGTAATCTATCGTACCCATTAAAAAAATCAAATGCAAATCAATCAATGGTATCGATATATATACATGATCGGTAAACAGATATGAAAAAAATAGATAAGATGTTAAGCACTAAACCTCATGTTCCATCGAGTGGATCATGTCGAGGAGCTGCGTGCTTCGATCCACCCTATTTGAAACGATTGGAGAAGATAAAAATGGTTTTGCCAAGAGATGGCAGATTGTTTTTTTTTGAATCTGTAATGCTCACCGAAGTGGCAGAGAGTTATAATGAGTTTAGTATTGAAAATAAATTGGTAATAATCTAGGTCATTTCTAGTGATTGATATTTAGGTTATAGATATTCTATGCATTAATGAACTTACATATTTTTGTATTTTGTGTTCTGAGTTTGGATTAATCTTGCGAACAGTTTTACGGGAAAAAATATTTTCTTTTATAAAAAATATGAGTTTAATTTAATCCATTTATAATATTGTATAAACAAAAAAAATGGGTTTTCTCCAAATAAATTACTTCAACTGATAAAAGACATTATATTGGCACCTTTAAGAACGGTTAATTGCTACTAAAAATTAGACAATAGATGATAAATTTTACCAGCAGATTTATATTGGCACTAAAAGTCAAAATGGCATAAAGTAAATTTGCAGTAAATAGAGGGAGACATATCCATTTCATGCACAACCTGTCTATTTCTTTATTTGAAAAAAAATTATTTAACTTTTATATTGACAAAAAGAAGTACAAAAGAAACCGTAAATAGTTTATCTTTATGTTCTAAAACCTAAAGAAAATTCAATCTCCTTTGTTGCAAGACCCTAAAACTTCTCTCCCTCTGTTAGTTGCATCTCATTGCAATCATCACCATCACCTCTCGTTATTCAATCGAGTATTAACCTTATTAGTCATTAAATACTGTATTTTAAACAGTAAATTTACGTTACTTAATTCACTCATTGGTATGAGATTAAATTATTTATTCAAGTTAAATCATATCTTATTATTTGACTAAAGTACAAATGTAGCCATATTTCTTTCTAGTATTGTATAAGTCAGTAAACAATGTAAGTTAGTATAATAACATCCAATACAACATATACTTTTTCCTTTTAAAAAAAATCATGGATAAAAACCATTCTGCTTAAGCAAGTAAACAAAAAACTGAGACTCATGAACAACTATATATCTTTCAGAAGTCTTTGCTACATCTCTAGCTATGTTATATGCTATTTGATTACACTTTTACATCCAATAAGAAGAAAAGAAACAAAATGTGGAATGAAAGTTACTTTTAAATCCAACTAAAAATTAGACAATAAATGACACAATTTTAGTGGGTGATAGAGGTTGTCACTAAAATTCAAAATGTTGCTAAGTAAATAAATATATAGCAAATAGAGGAACCCACTTGTCCATTTCATGCACAATCTATCCATTTATTTGGAAAAAAATTATTTAACTTTTATATCAGCAAAATAAATACATAAGAAGTTGGAAATAAAATAATTCATTTTTATGTACTCAAATCTAAAGAAAATTTGATCTCTTCTATTATAAGATATCAAAGCTTCTATCTTTGTACTAGTTGCATCTCATTGCAGTCACCATCAATCACCTCTCATTTTTTATTAATGCATCAATTTTCCTGATCAATTGTCAAAACACTGTATTTTTAACAGTAAATGTACATCATTTGATTCATTCATTTGTATGAGATTAAATAATTTATTCAAGTTAAGTTCTACTTTGTTATTTTATTGACCTACAAAATTAGTCGTATTTCTTTCTAGTATGGTATTAGTTTATATAATGGAAGTCAATACAATAACAACGATTACTACATTTACTTTTTTTTAAAGAAAATGTCATCATCCATAAATAGTAAAAATCATTTTTGTAAAAACTCGGCCTGAGAGAAACAAACCCAGTCCACCTGCTTCTTAGAATTAGGAAGAGCCAAAATGACGTCGTTTTGGGAAACCCCAAAAATGACACCGTTTTGACATGAAGGAAGGAAAAATACAAGCATGTGAAATGACGTCGTTTTGGTGACAAAAAAATAAAAAAAATATTAGGGCAACTAGAGGCATGTACGCCTCTGGCTACCAAAGAAGAAAAGGAAGAAGAGGTGTGTACGCCTCTTCCCTTCACTGAAGAAAGAGGAAGAAGGCCGTATGGGGCTCTCCTCTCTCTAAATATAAAAATAGTGAGAGAGCGAGCCATGGAGGAGAGATCCCATTCATGAAGAGAAAAAGAGCGTATGTAGAGAAAGAAAGTAAATCGAAGAAGAAGACCGGCGTGCGGCGAAAAGGGTCGTCCGTTGCACGAAACTAAATGTTGGATCTAAGAGACCGATCTGTTTGCATCAAAAATAGGAAGCCAAAAAAAGAATACTGCAACAGCGTGCAGTGGGAGATGGAGACCCGTGTAGTGCCCAGGTGTGACTTCACAATTTATGGTGCGTTCCAGACCCGATTCCACAAGATCTGTGCCATAGTTGGATGCACGAATAGTTCTATGGTGATCTCTAGCCGAAATGTAGTAGTTTGTTACTAGTTTTGGTGGCGTGTTTCGTTTCTAGTAGCCGCACGTGAGGCGAATGGCACTCCGGCAGTGGCGCGTGGTGAACTGGTAGCACACGCATGGTGACACGGGGTGACTCTAGAGAATGGGATTGCATGCCCAAGGTAAAACTAGTTTTATTGGGTTTGTTTCTAAAAATTTCTCATCGTTTACTACGCATGTTATATATTTATGAATGAGGAAATTAATCAGGTAACAACGGAGATTTATAGGAGAGCGTAGACCCAAGTCAATAAGGATTCTGACACTTTTTCTGACTCGACTGTAGGTAAGAGATTGGGTTAGTTTAATTTAGAGGCCCCCATGTTTTTATGAAACCTTATTTTCTGTTGAGATGACTTGTTTATAGACTTTATGAACTTTTCATGTTTTCCACTACGAGTTATGTGAACTCATCATATTCGCATGTGCACAATTGCATATGATTGAAAACCTACATGATGTTGTGTATGATGTATAATTGTGTATTCATAGTTACTTGTATGTATATGCAGATTTTATTCATGCTAGTTATCGAGTTATAAATGTGTGTGACGTATATATATATAAATGTATAATTATAAGTTGTGCCACGTGTGTATGTATGAGTGAACAATTTGTATGTGTCTGCTTATGGAATATATATATGCCTTGTTTGAACATACAAGTATACTTATGTTATATGTATTGCGTGTTTATATATATACTTATTTGAGTCCATAACTGTGCATATAAAGTGTATGTATTGTGCTTATTATGTAGGCTTTTTTATGCATAATATATATGATATATAAGTAGGTGCATGTCTAAGTAGGTCATCTAGTAGCAAACCTAATCACTAAAAGAATAACATAAGAATCTTTAAAAGACGAAAAAATTTATTTAACCGGTATCACCAAGGGGTGTGTGTGTGTGTATAGCCTTTTGGCATGTGACTATGGTGAACCCTACCCGTGGATACGGCTTCAGCCAGACAAGGCGAAGTGATAAGAACTGGAAACTGTATACTGTGTACTGTAAACTATATACTGTGAATTGAACTGTAATGTATTCACGTGGTAGAGAGAATCCTTACTGTCCTCGTTGATGCCGGCAGAAATGACATCATGTAGTGAAACTATTCTTAATAAAATATGAGCTGATAGGAAGTCATGAGTGAAGTTTACGATACTAAAATACTGAATTGATATCTACTGAACTGCTTACTACTTAAATTATGATACTGAATACCAAATTATGTTATTTATGGAATTGTTATGCCCTGAGTTATGATACTGAAATAAAAAATTCTGAATGTTTACTAAATGAACTGATTTAGAAGATTTGGTGATTGAGTGTGTGCATGTCTTTATTATGGGCACTGCTCCTTTTCCTTAGTGAGTCCGTGAAGCTCACCCCAATTCACACCCCCAATGCAGATTAGTCAAGATCAAGAGTAAGTTCAAGGTCGAAGGAAGACTTTGAAGAATCTTTAGTAATAGTAAGAATTCATCTTATAAAGTCAGTTAATTATATGATATCGATGTAATGTAAAGAATCTTGTACACCTTATGTCTTGTAATTCCGTATAGGGATGATTGAATCTTAGGTTTTTGTTTATTACTGCGTAAATTTTATCAGGCTATATGTGTGGATTAATGCTCATTTCTCTATGGAGAAAACGGGTCGTTACAATTGGTATCAGAGTTCACGTTCCTCGGAACCATCCCTTATATCATGAGGTTTAGGATTCCTATAAGGTTTAAAGTCAAAAGAAATTAGATAATACACACCTTATGAGATGTTTTGGAACTTCCTCCAAAAATCCGCGGATGTGAAGTAGGATTATAGTCCCAAAAGCCTGAAAGGATAGAAGTTACAAGAGTTAGAATATGATGAATCTAGAGATCCAAGAAGTAGGGCTTCACTCCAAAGCTAACTGAAGATGGTGAATAAGCAATAACCATAATCTATCATATTACATAAAACTATAGAAAGCTTAAGTACTACCAAAGGAGATTACCTAGTAGGAGCAAGTAGATAAATTTTTGGGGAAGACTACAAATTTCCCTGAAGTCGGGAAATGAGTTTTAAAATAGGAAGATTCCCCAAAGTGAGAAAAAAATCCCTCGAATGGGAAAACAACCTTTGGTGGGAGAGAATTCTCCTAAGTGGAAGAAAACCCCCCAAGTAAGTGGGTTTTGGAAAGTCCTTTTATATAATCAGATAATTATTGTAATATTCTAAAGGGTTGAATGATAAAAATCTTCTCTCATCCTTGATGCATCCAATATAACGTTATTTCTTTTAAGATAAAATCATTATTCATTAACAATAAAAACCATCATGCTCAAGTAAATGACCAAAACCATCATGCTTAAGTGAAGCAAAAACTGAGGAGGTTCATGAACAATTATCTATCTTTCAGAAGTCCTTATTCATCTCTAGCTAAGCTATGCACTATTCTTATTATACTTTTGAATCCAACTAGAAAGAAACAAAATGCAAAATGAAAGCTTAAACATCCTCAAGTATAAACCTAAACTCATAAAAATATTCATGAAATATAAAATTTATACTTGGTACAAAATTTACCATATAATTAAGTAAAACAAAATCTATACTAAATTAGATTTTAGGACAAAAAATTTGTATCATAGTGCAACACTAAGAAAAAAAATAAAAGATTAAAACCTTAAGATTTAGATGTAACACCGTAGTTTTAGAGCTTTATTAAGACTTAATACAAGCTCAAAACTTCATAGTTGTCTTAAGAAAGGTCTACAATGTGAGAACAGTTTTAAAACCCTACACAACCTTTTGGCAAAGCTATCTTGTAACCTCATAGGTATCTCAAAATATCTCTACAAGCCAAAAGTTTCCTTATCCTCAACTACACTTGAACCTTAACATTGTTTATCCCAAATTAGGTGAGTAGTAATGAAGCACTACACAAGGACCCATGAGTTTCCCTTCTTGATGTTATCATGACCATGATGCAATACATTTTGGTTTTATCTAAGAAATACCTTAAAAAGAGTATTACTACCTCTTATACAACATATTAGAGAAATTAATATTACTTTTAGATGGTTAACTAAAAACATTAATTGAGAACAATTGAAAATGCTATATCATTTGTTAGATAAAATGATCTAGTAAATCCTTAATTATATATTTTTATAAATATTGAACCTTTCAACATGAATTTCATTAAAATTTCTTGCCCAAGTGTACAAATTACTTAAATCTCATTTTTGTTTAGTTATTAAAATTTGATATACATAAAAAAAACATATATCTTGTAAATTAAGGAATAAATTTCTTGCTTCCTAGTAATACTCTATTGACCTCTCTATAGTACTATCAAATGCAACAAACTCCTTACAAGATACAAGAGAAGGAATAAATGGTGATTTTATACATCTCAAAAATGCCCAATTAAGCCCATCAAAAAATTGGTGCCATTTGATTGTCGTTGCACTCATTGTGGACCCCATTTGCCTGGTGAGGTCCTTGATTAATAATCGTGTGATCAAATCCTTTGCTGGCTCTGAAACCATGGTTTCTTTGGGAAACTCAAGTGCTCGAGCCACAATATTCGCTAGGGGCAACTCCTAGTAAACTCCCTTACATGACATCTTCCCATATAACATTTTGAATATGAATATCCCTAGTGTCCACCAATCAACCGTGTTTTTATGCCTTTCACCAGACACAATTTCTGGTGCAAAGTACTCATGGGTCCCAACAAAAGACATTCATTGGACATTGATTGACTCTGTGATGACTTCCACAATGGTGTGATGTGTTGACTTTTTTTCTATTTGTGTTGGCTAGGGTGTAAGCAGGAGGCTACTGTAGGTGCGATATAATTGGGTAGAATGCATGATGAATTTGAAAAGTTGGGTTGCTCATCAAGATAACATTTTTTGTGTGTTTGATGATGCATTTTGATCAGAAATTATATGGATCATTGATGTGGAATTATCGTCTTTTTGTGAGAGATTGAAGGCAGTCAATGAAATGTGGCATCAAATCTTAATAACACATTTTTGGGCTTTAAATCACGGTAAACTATCCTCATCATGTGTAAGTATTCTATGGCCACTGTGACTTCAGATGCATAACACTTGTGTAAAAAAGAGAAGATCACAAATCTTTTAAAAGAATAAATAAATGAATAAATTTAAATGACTTTGAAATATATAAAATTGAGCTTGATAAGTTATGCGAATAGCTTGTTGAAAATTTTAATACTTTATTCTATTTAATAGATTTAAGAATATGTTTAATATACTATTGAAATATAACTATCTCTTGTAATATTAACCAAATTAGTAAAAATATATAATACATTTAATTTATTAATATATAAAAATGTTCATGAACTTGTAAACCAAATTTGTTCATATTTGAATTTGGCTCTTATACTTTAACATTTTGGGACCATATGAAAAGAAGATTTTATTAATTAATAAAGATAAAAATGAGGATGGTATCTATATATATATGCATAAATATGACACAATCAAGAAACTACAAAGGGGAAAGGTTAGAAACTTCAAAGAAGATACTTATAATGTGGAATTATATAAATATATTGATACAATATCATCCTGTTCGAGCTAAATAAATTAAAATTTTTTAAAAAAATTCTAATTACAAACTGATATGGGAGAAATTTGTTTTATTAACTTCATTAACTATAAATTTTATAAATGATTATTACTTGATGATTATTTATCAATTTTCAATTAAAAATACTTTTAAAATTAAAATTATATAGTTTCTAAAATTAACACCTCAACAAAAGAAATTGCAAGATTATCAAACCTAGTTAATGTAAATATAAGTGTTGTATCATATTTGTATTTTATAGCTTGCAAATCCATCATATTTCCTGCTTGGTTCATATCTCAAAAGGAAAAATAATTTACTCTATAATTAAGAAAGGTCTCACTAGGAACATAATTGCAAGATAATTAATGAAAATGCCACAAAGGAACCAAAAGTGAAACCCCACTAAGCTTATATTTATTTATTTTACATACCCTAAATCTTACGTATATACTAAAATTGCACAATTCAAATTAGAATTGAAAAAGTTTTGAATTTTCAAAAACCTATGGTTTCAGAAAATTGTGAACACTACAACACTAGAGTTTTTTGCCATTTTGTATTTTTTGCCTAAATTTTGTCTATAAAACTAGTTTATCCATGTATATTATAAACTTATCATAAATACAAAGATTGCATAATTTTGGAGTAGAATTAAAGAACTTACAAATTCTAAAAATAAGGTACTGTTGTAAAATGTACTTAACATGCATTAACTTTTTGGCCACATTTTTTTATTTCTTTGGCAAATTTTTGGCTACCAAACTATTTTATTTACATTGTAAGCATTTCATAATACTAAAACTATATGATTACCATTAGAATTGAAGACTACATGAATTTTCAAAAATTGAATGGTGTAACTGAATGTGATTAGCAAGTAGTAATATTTCAGTCATATTTTTTATTTTTTTAGCTAATGTTTCATCATCAAACTATTTCCATGTCTTTTACCAGACATAATTTCTAGTGCTAAATACTTGTGGGTCCCAACAATGTGATGATTTTCATAGCCACACAATGTGTTGCCTTTTTTTGTTTGTGTTGACTAGGATGTAAGTAGGAGGCTATTGTAGGTGTGATACAATTGAGTAAAATGCATGACGAATTAAAAAAGTTGGATTGATCATTATGATAACAACTTGTATTTATGATTGATGATACATTTTGATTGGAAATTATGTGGATCTTTGATGTGGTATTATTGCCTTTTAGTGAGAGATGAAGGTCAGTCAAGTTATTGTGGCTGTCGAATCTTACTAATACGTTTTTGGGATTCAAATCATGGTAAACTATCCCTATCATGTGTAGGTATTCTAAGGCCACTATGACTTTAGATGCATAAAACTTGTGCAAGAAAGAGAATGTCACAAATCTTTAAAAAAGAAAATAAATGATTAAATTTAAATAAGTGCGAAATATATAAAATTGAGTTTGATAAATTATGCAAATAGCTTATTGAAAATTTTAATATTTTATTTTATTTAATATATTTAAGAATATATTTAATATACTATTGAAATATAATTATTTCTTATAACATTACACGTAATAATAAAAATATATAATATAATTAATTTATTAATATATAATAGGTTCATGAACATGTAAACTAAATTCCTTGGTATCTGAATTTGGCTCTTATACTTTAACATTTTAAGATCATATTAAAATATGAAAAGAAGATTTTATTAATTAATAAAGATGAAAATGAAGATGGTATCCATATATACATATATATTTATGCAGAAATATGGTAGAATCAAGAAGATGTAAAGGAAAAATGTTAGGAACTACAAAGAAGATACTTATAATTGGGAATTATCTAGAAGTCGGAGCTGTCTTCACATGTTTTGGGGTCACCTTCGATCCTTTTCATGTGAGATGTTCGGATCTACTGCCTTAGTCCTCCACTTACCTCTACTATATATATATATGTATATATAAATTGTATTAAATCAATTATATTTTATTCAACAAAATATTTTATTTCCAATTATGGTGTCTTCTATAAGATAATTATCAATTTCAAAATATGTGGAATTTGTCTATGAAAATGAAAAAAAGGGTATAGACATACCAAGCAATAGCTTCGTTGAATCGTTTCTTCAACTGCTGTTGATGGAGGAGATGGGGATCACAGTTGGGACAAAACTCAGTGAGTAAATAGGACCACCGATCACAATCCAAACTCACTTAAAGACATGACAAAGATGGATGATCCAATAATTCCAATATTTCCCTCTTTGTCCTTGCTTTTCCTTCCTTATTTCTACTCCCTAGCTCCTTATCCACCACCTTTGCTACAAACCACGATCCCTTTAACTCCATTCAGGTAAACACTTCTAATGTCGCTGCTTCCTAACTGCTAGAGAAATCGCAGTTGTTTAGAGTGATAACGTCAAGACCCTTATCG
>NW_019014439.1:0-17379 GCF_000150535.2 Carica papaya | reverse complement strand
TGAGGAGTTGTAGAAAAATGAAGGCTTGAGAGAGGGGGATAGAGGGAGAAGAACTAATAATAGGAGGAAAGGGAAAAGAGGAAAGGAGGGAGGAGAGGAGATTTTTTTAATGGACCAAAAGAATAGGATTGGGCCATTTGGTGGCCCGTTGGGCCTTGGTGGGTTAATGTGGGCCCATGATTATATCATTGTTTGTTTTTTACTTTTGTTAAGTCTTGACATGGAAAAGTTGTATTTTTTTGAAAAAAAATAATTTTAATGAAAATCACGAGGGAGATCTTGTGAAATAAAGAAATGTCATAAGGTGTCCTGTAATACCTGAGGCAGAAAATTGGCCCATGATAATTTTTCTATTAGATTAATTATCTAAAAATTCTATAAAAATATATATTTAATTTATTTTTTTATTTTATTAAAGTTTTGAGAAAAAATGAATTAGGGACGAGATTTAAAATAATTTTGGGGAAAAGAGATGAAAATTTGAGTTCGAATGGTGTTTTTGAAAGAAAAATTAGAAACAAGGGGTCAAAGTGCAAAAAAAAAAAATTCAGCCATGTGGGACGATCCAGTCAACAGCCTCGACGAACCGTAGCATGCCGCGTGTCAAAACATGCTAATGTCAGCGCCACGCGAGTAATCTGTGTGCCTAGTGATCCGATGGCCCAGGTTTGATCTTGTGTGCGTAAACGGCTTAGATTCGTTCCCTCCTTAAGCGCGATCAGACGAAAGAGATCAATTGTGATGAGTAGTCTAGATTCGCCCACACAATTGGCCTAAAAATGTAAAGATTAGATGACCCTCTTTGCTCCATGTCGACGCAAATGGATGGTCCAGATCGACACAGGATTGGTATAAATACCTCACGTCATAGGGGAACCCAAACCCTAACCATCAGTTCCCGCAAGAGAAGAAGAACCAGGCACCGCACTAGAGCCATCACCGACTGTCAAAAAAGGTAAAATTTTCCCCTACCCACTCAGAATTCGATTTCAAACCTCCCTATGGCCATATGGATCAAGAGGGGCAGCGAGTGAGCCAATAATTTTAAGCAAAACCCGGCAGAGTTGCCGCGGCCAAAACCCAAAAATTCCTCCTATGAGCCCCTTCCCGCTTCCTATTTCACATGATTTTCTGATCATTATGTTCACTGTCATTTTCTATGTAGGGTAGCTAAAGCATGAACCCCAGTCGCGAAGGAGGATCGGTGAAGCCGCCGCGCCTAGAAACTCCCTTGCTGGTAGGTTCGCATTTTTGTGATTTTTTGACCAACCAATGTCCTCTAATGTGTTTTTTCACAGGGATACATGTAAAACTTGCCAAAACCAGCCAAAACTGGCTAAGCTGGGGCAAACCATTACCGTGGGCGGTAAAGCCGACGCCGAAGCACGGCGGTGGAGCCGTGTCGAAACCCAAAATTGGCTGGAAAGAGTTTTAGACACCGATTTTGGATTTTTGGAGTATTTTTAGGTACGTGACGAGTATTTTGGATTCCACAGGAAAAATTCAGGAAACCCATGACACGTTAGGAGGCGTAGTAAACAGTGCAGCGTCTCGAAACACTGATCTAGATAAGGGTCCCTCACCTTATTCCCCGTTATAGTAAAATGAGACTTAACGATATATCATTTTGTATTTTTTGTGAAAATTTAAAAAACCCTAAAAATAACTATAGGTCACTAATGGAGCCAAAACCGGTTAGTTCACAATGGTCTTGATTTCTTGTTTATTTTTTTATATTATTCTACTTGCTTGTTATCATATTGTGCATGTTCTTAATTTATAGTTTCTATGGTCTTATCGATTTATATGGTTTATTCGATTTATCTGGTTACTCGATCCCTTGTTATAATAACTATATCGTCTGCATAAATGTTTTCTAATTAATCTGAAAATATAATATGAGATATTGATATGCGTTTGTTGGTTA
This sequence comes from Carica papaya, assembly GCF_000150535.2. The sequence goes on along the minus strand of NW_019014439.1, from coordinate 15,452 downwards.
TTTTGTTGATGGAAATCTTTATGTGAAAGACTTATTAGGTACCTAGGGGAAGGGCGGACAAGTCCAGTACGTAGAAAACCCTACCGTGAACGTTATCTCAGTTGAATAGGGTTGGAAAGCCCCTTACTGGAAAGATTTAGGAGATATCATTTACCCTCATATCGAATGGGGTATCAAGACAATAGAATGTTTGGCACCCATTACCAGACTGGATATAGGGACGACCGGTTAATTGTTAAAATTAGACATTAGGTTCATGAGTAGGAGAACATCCTTATAGACTATCATGAGTACTAGTAAGCAAGTAAGAAAAGAAAATTGTCATCTCTTGTTCTCTTGTGCGTGAAAATGAAAAGTGGTATAGATATAGGTCTTCATAGGTTATTTTTTAGAAAACTCATAATGGTAAGTATCAAACAAAAGTTTTTAAGTTAAATGTATTTAATTAAAGTAAGGGCTCCATTAGTTGTTTTTCTGATTTTTACAAATCTTCATTTTTTCGTATCAGTGAGTAGTGTGATATTCTTATTGGGCTAGTGTAGCTCACCCTTTCATTAACCATTTTAGATTAAGAGAACTAGAATCTAGACCCCGATCAGTAAGAAGGCTGTGAGTATTTTACTTCCCAGACCCCTTTAAGAGCTAGTGGAGGTTAACCCTAAGACATTTATCTATTTTTTTAAAATCATTTAATTACTTCATTTTTTACGAGCCACTTTAGTAGGGACATTTCCATAGCCCTATTGGGCATTCTAATTTACTATGTAAGAAATGTAAACCCTAAAATATTATTTGCTTCCACATTTAAATTATAAATTTATTTCCATTAAGTTTTGACCCTTTACAGTTGGTATTAGAGTCGCGTTCCTCGGAACCATTCGTTACACAAAGACTTAAAAACACCAAATACAAACTATCACTCAACCCTTCCTTATGAAATGTAGGTAGAAAGATATGAGGAGAGGAATTCCCCCATTAAATCGAGCAGTCCAGGATGGTTCACTTCGAGAGGATGTTGACTGACTCTTTGAGATGCTGGAGAGACTCATCTCTACCCAGTAGGCCTGGGAGGAAAGGAAGGAGTTGTCTGACCCTCCCCAACTGCCACAATTTGTACCACCCTTGCAGTGAAAATATCCAGAGCCACCCCGGTACAACCCTGCTCCTTTTACGTATCATTTCGAACCACCATAGTACAATCCAATGCCTCCACCACATCATCTGGCACAGCCGCAGGGCTACCCAATCCCTCCACAGTACAATGTAGTCCCTCTTCCACGGGACCCAGTACTATCCATGATGGACTCAGGCTACATCGAAAGGTACAAAAGACTAAACCCATTTATCTTTGTAGGGATATCCTCTTTTAAAGAGTCCGAGTGTTGGTTAGCTGAGACAGAGAACGCATTTGCGACTCTTTGGGTAGTTCCCGAACGAAAAGTTGTACTTGTCACCTACATGCTTGTTGGAGAGGTAGGTCATTGGTGGCAGCTTAAGCTAGCCACCCTGCTTGTTCCAGTCTCTTAGGAATAGTTCTTGATTGTCTTTAATGCAGAGTACCTCCTAGAGCACCTCCGGTATTTGAAGAAAATGGAGTTTGCACACCTAGTTCAAGGTGATATGACTGTGTCGGAGTATGCCCGAAGGTTATAAGAGTTGGGGCAGTATTCCCCTGAAAGCATGATGGATGAAGGCAGGAAGGTAAGGAAGTTCGAGTGGAGCCTCTGTCCTAAGATTAGACAGCAACTATATGTATTTGAGTTTAGTACCTACTCAGCCACTCTAACTAAGGCACAACTAGTGGAGAGGAACCTTCGCATCTTTCCTCCAGTAGTGGGGAATCCTAGACCCTCAATTTCACACCGAGACCAGCACCCACTACATCGGTTCAGCAGAACAAGAGGACTAGGCTAGTGACTTAAGCTCCTCCTCAGCCTCTAGTAATAGGATGTGGTAGGACTTACTAGTAATGTGGCAAGGATCATGGGGACTGACCCTGCTATCATTTCAACAATACCTGTCGCATATGTAGGAGTGTCCAAAACTACATGACAGAGTGCCCATGAAATCAGAACTAGGTCAGACCTCCTATTTAGGGTAGAGCTTACAATCTCACTCAGCAGGATGCTGAAGCCATCTCGGAGGTGATACAGAGTATATACACTATCTGTAATTACCTTACACATGTTTTGATTGATACTAGTGTTTTACATTCATTTGTCTCACATACTTTTACACAAAATTTAAATGTATCACCTGAAAGACTTGATCTGTGTTGTTTGTGTCTACTCTTGGAAGTAGGACACTACTAAGAGAGGTTATATATAAAACTTGTATTATAAACATAGCAGATAGAAAATTAAGTGTGGATTTGATAGAGATTGACACAGGAGACTTTGATGTAATCCTAGGAATGAACTGGTTAGCAACACACCACGTTCCAGTAGATTGTTTCCACAAGAAACTTATATTCAACCCTCCTAACGAGGAGCTATTTATAAGTTAATAAAAAAAATTTAAATGTTATTTCCTCATGGCAATTTCTTTATTATATAGTGATTTAACTCGGTTGTCTTCTCTATATTAGGCAAACTTAAGAAAGAAGTTTGTATTCATGAGGTCCTGGTAGTACAATGCAAGTAACTTTCAAATAATGACACACATGAACAATCTGACTCGAACTTATGATCTCTTGTAAAAGAAGAAATATATCAACTATTCAACTAATTAAATAATTAATTAAGTATACACGTATACCAAACAAATATATATATATCATGCTAATAGATATTTGGTTAATTGAATTATTAAGTGTTTATCTATTGGGTGGATATCTATATACTTTTATCCTTATCTATAAGAGTACGAATTCAAATAAGATTATATATCTCATGACATATCATTTAACGATTAAACTGTATGAATTTTTACCAACAAAACTTGTCCTTGATAATTTTTATTATTAAATACATATTATAAGATCAATAATAACACACAAATATTCCAAATTAAAGAGTTTTGTGCTGTGATGATTAGCATTAATTATATATCTTGAGGAGGCTCCTTTAGTCTTGAAACAAAGTTCACAAATTCTAGAAAAATCTGCATAAGATATTTTATCTCTATAAATTAAGAGAAAAAGACCAAATAATTAAAACTCATTAACTAGTCAGACGTAGTTAATAACTACTCAGATCTATATCGAGATATATATTATGTACACATACAAAGCTTTAGTCATGTCTGATAAGGTGATTTCAGATTCAACAACGAAAGTGGAGAGCAGATCAGAGAAATAATTAGGAGCGCAACCAAGTACTTCTTTCATTTCATATGCTATTCCAAAAAAGTAATATATCGTACCATTTAAAAAAATTCGAATACAAATCAATCAACAATATCGATATATATAAATGATTGGTAAACATATAAGAAAAAGCTAGATAAGATGTTAAGCACTAAACTTCTTGTTCTATTGAGTGGATCACGTTGAGGAGCTGCGTGCTTCGATCCACCCTATTCGAAAGGATTGGAGAAGAGATAACTGGTTTTGCCGAGAGAAAGGAGATTTTTTTTTTCCAATCTGCAATGCTCATTGCAATCCTCATCAATCACCTCTCATTATTTATTAAAGCTTCAATTCTGCTCATCAATCGTCAAATATTGTAGTTTAAAAGTAAATGTACGTCATTTTATTTATTCATTTGTATGAGATTAAATAATTCATTCAAGTTAAGTTTTACTTTGTTATTTGATTGACGTACAAAATTAATCGTATTTCTTAGTACTACAGTATTAGTTTATACAATGTAAGTCAATACAATAACATTCATTACAACATTTACTTTTTTAAGAAAAAATCATCATCCATTAATAGTAAAAACCATTTTGCTCAAGCAAGTCAACAAAAACCTTAGGCTCATGAATAAATATATATCTTTCAATAGTCCGTACTACATTTCTAGCTAAGTTATATACTATTCGATTAAACTTTTAAATCTAATTAAGAAGGAAAGAAACAAACTATAGAATGAAAGCTTAAACATTCTCAAGTAAGCACCCAAACTCATCAAGTATAAAATTTATACCTGGTACCTTTAAAAATGGTCTTATTACAGCTAAAAATTAGATAATGGACGATATAATTTTAATGATTGATTTAGACTATCACAAAAGTTGAAATGTAACACCCAACATTTCATTATTTTTAATTTTATTAATTATAATTATTATTTTTTATATAAATATAATTATTATTTATATGATTTTAATTTAATTTATTTAATTGAAAATAATTTTGGGGAAGAGGGATGAAAATTTGGGTTCTGGGGGTATTTTTGAAAGAAAAATCAGAAATCAATGGTCAAAACATAATTTAGAAAAGTTACACCATGTGAGCTGCCCGGTCAACAGCCCCAACCAATAAGGACGCGCTAGGTGGCAGAGGTGCTGACGCGAGAGACCACGCGGGGGGAGCCACGTGGGCGATCCGCGTGTGCGCGATCGAACGGCTGAGATCCGTTCCTGCGAGCACGAACGACCCAGATCAAAAACACGCACGAACAGCCCAGATTGTATCACGCACAGACGACCCAGATTGAATCGTGCACGGATGGTCCAGATTGAATCGCGATGAACGGCCTAGATTCACTCCCTATTTAATCGCGATCAGACGGTCCAGATTAAAAGCGATAGACAGCCCAGATCAAAAGTGGATGGGTAAAAATAACCCCATTCGCACCCCAAACCCTAACACTAGCCGTCATAGCCCATCGCCGGAGAAGACATCCCAGCCACCGAGGAGCTGACCAATGCCACCGTTGTACCAGAGCAATTTTCGACTGCCAAATGAGGTAAAAATTTCCTCTATTGCACGAAATTTAATTTTAAACCCACCCATGGCCAAATTGGAGTGAAAGAACCGGCTGATTGGCCGAAAAATACTACCGAAGCTCGGCGGCACCGCCGCGGAGTGTTTCAGAAAATGCCTCCGATGAGGCCCTTCCCGATTCTCATTCGATGTGATTTTTCCACCGTTGTGACCACCATTTTCTTCTCTACAGGTTGATCGAAGCAAAACACCCAACCACAACGTGAGCTGGAGAAGCCGCCGCATCGGAGAGCCCCACCGCCGGTGAGTTTAAGTTTTCTGTATTTTTTTGGCCCACCGAGGGCCCTAAGTGCATTTTCTCGCAGGAACCGGTGCAAGTTCATCTGAATTTGGCCAAAAAAGGCCAAAAACAGCCAATTCGAGGCAGAGTGCCGCTGGTCGTAGGTACCGTAAGTGCGTTTCAGTTTCCGAAGAAAAATTCAGGGAACCCAGGGACCGCCCGTAGGTGCAGTAACCGTCTAATTTTCGGCGTCGAATCAAGTAAGGACCCCTCACCCTATTTCCTATCATGGAATTAAAGTTCAAATAAATAATAATACGGTCCTTTGTACAAATTAAATGGATGTGATTGATTAATTACGGATTGATAATAGAGCTCAAATAAGATATTATTTTCTATCAGTTACTGTTGATTTATTGTACAGTATAAAAGCATGATGATATCTGGTTTATATATTGTATGGTTTAAATGCATGTATTACTGTCTTACTTGGCTACTGTTTGATTTTGGGAATCTAAGATATGATTGCATTGTTGGATGCATGTTACTTATTTATGTATTTATGTTTGATTTGGTGACGGAGACTAAGGACAAACAGGAATGAGATGTGATCTGATAAATGGATAAGATGACAGCCTCGCTAGATATCCTGGGAGATAGTGGACGGACCGGGTTCATAGAAAATCCTACCGTGAACGTTGTCTCATACCGGACAGGGTATGGAGACTTGGTCATTTGGCGCTCATACCGGACGGGGTATGGGGACGACCCTGGAATCAAGATTGTTAAGGGAAATAGTTCACATATAGTGGGGACACCCCCTATTAGATCCCCATGGATACTAGTAGGCTGGTAAAACGAGAAACGGTGATAATTAGTTATTGTTAATGAATACAAATTTATGATATGTTCTATGTTACTGATTTTGCATGAAATTGTGATCTGTATGATATTATTGCTTCTATAAATTGTTTACATAAATTCTCCAATGGTAAGAAAAAGGGTAAATGGTTTTATTTTAAATAAATATATTGGTTTAAATCAACTGCTCCATTGGTTGTTTTGATTTTTTACCAACATTTACTTCTGTGACGACGATATAGTGTGATGTCCTTGCTGGGCTAGTGTAGCTCACTCCTTATTTAACCATTTCAGATTAAGAGGACCTGGTTCTCGCCTGATCCGTAAGAAGGCTACGAGTAGATGTTAGATACTTTATAGTTTCTTCTATTTTTTCTATTTTTCATATTTCTTTCAGAGAATTTATTTCATGATGTTTGTTAGTACTTTTGAGTTATCGTGTAATGGATATTAATCTTAACTTTTATTTCGCTTCCGCACTCAAATTATTATATGCATTTTCTTTTTAAATTTTCGAGGTCGTTACATGAAAAGTTGCTAGGTAATATGCGAAAAATAGAGGAATTCATATGTCCATTTCGTGCCCACCCTATCTATTTCTTTATTTGAAAAAAAAAAATTTGTTTAACTTTTGGATCAACAAAAAGGAGTGCAAAAAAAATTTAAAAATAAAATAGTTCATCTTTGTCTTAAAACTTAAAGAAAATGGATTCTACTTAGTTGCAAGATCCTAAAGCTTTTATTTTTGTGTTGGTTGCATTTCATTGTAGTCACCATCAATCGCCTCTCATTATTTACTGAAGTGTCAGTTCTCATAATTGGTCATCAAATACTATATTTTAAACAATAAATATACATCATTCGATTCACTTATTTATTATAATATTAAATAATTCATTCAAATTAGGTTCTATTTTATTATTTAATTGAACTATAAATTTAGTGGTATTTGTTTTTAATACTGAATCAACTTATACAATGGAAGTCAATATAATAGCATCCAATAAAATATTATTTTTTTTAAGATAAAATCATTATTAATTAACAATAAGAACCATCATTCTCAAGTAAATGACCAAAACCATCATGCTCAGGTAAGTGAAGCAAAAATTGAGGAGGTTCATGAACAATTATTTATCTTTCAGAAGTCCTTTCTCATCTCTAACTAAGCCATGTATTATTCTTATTATACTTTTGAATCCAACTAAGAAAAAAAAAATAAAATGCAAAACGAAAAGTTAAACATCCTCAAGTAATAACCTAAACTCAGAAAAATATTCATGAAGTATAAAATTTACACTTGGTACAAAATTTACCATATAACTAAGTAAAACAAAAATCTATACTAAATTAAATGCATAAAAACTGTGCAAGGAGGAGAAGGTCACAAATCTTTTAAAAAAATACATAAATGAATAAATTTAAATATGTTCAAAATATATAAAATTGAGTTTGATAAGTTATGCGAATAGCTTGTTGAAAATTTTAATACTTTATTCTATTTAATATATTTAAAAATATGTTTAATATACTATTAAAATATAATTATCTCTTGTAATATTATCTAGATTAGTAAAAATATATAATATATATAATTTATTAATATATAAACAAGTCCATGAACTTTTAAACCAAATTCCTTCATATTTGAATTTGGCTCGTTTACTTTAACATTTGTGGACCATATTAAAATATGAAAAGAAGATTTTATTAATTAACAAAGATGAAAATGAAGATGGTATCTATATATACATATATATATATATATTTATGCAGAAATATGATAGAATCAAGAAGGTGCAAAGGGAAAAGATTAGAAACTTCAAAGAAGATACTTATAATTGGGAAATATATCAATATATAATGTGTGTGTGTACATATATATATATATAACCTTCTCAATTTATGAATATATATATGTGTGTGGCTGTGTATATAGATAATATATGTACGTATATTTACCATACTAATTGCCCTGAATATTATAATAATAAATTAACAATTTATATAATCATATAATATTTTTTATAGATACAAATAATTAATGCTGTTGTACGTACGTACCAAGCAGCAGCTTCGTTGAAGCGTTTATCCGACTGCCTTTGACGAAGGACGTGAAGATCGCTGCTGGGATAGAACTCAGTGAGTAAACATGACCACCGATCACAAATGAATTTCATACTTATTGGTGACACATATGATTTATGCCAAATATGATTGCCCATACACCATCATATATATGAATTATATATTTATATATATATATATATATACACACATGTCAAGGCATCTGATGAAAAGAGTAAGGAAGGGTAAACTTTCATACATAATTAATAACGTCATAAATAATATCAATTAGTGAATATAGTTCGAATTTATTTTTTATTATACATATTATTTACATATTTTTTTACTGAATTTTTTTAAAACTTTTTAAATTTTTTTTAAAAAGGTGCATAGACAGTGAATGCAACCACACATGAATTCCCAGTAATAAAGGAAAAAATAAAAACCTTGCTTGATGTAATATTCTATGTTATATATTTTATAAAATTTATTTTTATATATATTTTTTTCTCTTATAAATTTTGTAAAATTTTTAATTAATTTTAAATTTACAGACTTATACAATATAAAATATTCTATATTTTAATAAAAGTTGAACTCATAAATTTTAAATAGAACATAAGAGTTTTATCTACGATCATATTATTATAATTCATTATAATTATCAATAGTTATAATTATGCACTAGGCAAAACAGATTTTTAATGAAGTAAAACTCATGCTCTATAAGTATGCAAATTTAAATTCAGTTAAAGTTTTTACAAAGTCCAAAAGAAAAAAGATATGAATAAAAATTAAATTTCATAGAATATATAAAATAAAATATTACCTTAAGAAGGATTTTCATGTTTTCCTTCACTAATGAGAATTCATGTTTGATTGCATCTAATGCTTCCATGCACTTTTTTATTTAAAAAAAGAAATTTTAAAAAAAGAATACTCAGTAAAGAGATATATTAGTAACATCTGCAATAAAAAATAAGTATAAAATTCATTTACTAAATGAATATATAAAGACTATTAATTGATTTATGACACAATTGTATATAAAAGCTTATCATTTCTTACTCTTTTCATCAAATGCCTTGATGAATTCCTCATATTTCAATGCTATTTGACAAGCGCAAAGGCTGCAATCAATATCAGCTAATTATTTTTTAGAAAATAAAATTTTAGTACATCTATTAATTAAGTGATATGCATCAATCATAACACAATACAAATAATCTCCAAGTAAGAATACACATTAAAATACAGTTTGACTCGAGATTAATCAAGTGATATAAATTAATTACAATACAATAAAATAACTTTTAAATGATGATAAACATAAAAATAAAATCTGACTCAAACTTATAATCTTTTGTAAAAGAAAAAACACATCAAGTATTAAACTAATTATTTAATTAATTAAGTATACACACATATAGTTAATTAAATTAATAATTATTTATCTTTTGGGTAGAAATCTAAGTACTTTTATCCTTATCTATAAGAGTATGAGTTCAAATTAGACTATATATCTGATGACATATCATTTACTATTAAAATGTATGAATTTTTACTTGCAAAAATTGTAGTTGAGAAGTTTTATTATCAAATATATATTATAAGATCAATAATAACATACATAAATACTCCAAATTAAAGAATTTTGAGCTGTGATGATTAGTATTACTTCTATACCTTAAGGAGGTTCCTTTAGTCTTGATGCAAAATGCACAAATCTTGAGAAAATCTGCATCACATACTTTGTCCTTGCAAATTAAGAGAAGAAACCAAATAACTAAAACCCATCAATTAATCAACTATGGTTAATAACTACTCAAATCTATATTGAGATATATATTATGTACACATACAAAGCTTTATCCATCTCTAATAAGGTGATTTCATATTCAACCACGAAAGTGGAAAACAGGTCATAGAAATAATTAGGACTGCAACCATAATCTCCTTTCATTTCATGTGCTTCTATAAGAAAGTGATATACCATATCCTTTAGCAAAAATCGAATGCAAATCAATCAACAACATCGATATATATAAACGATCAGTAAACAAATAAGAGAAAAATAGATAAGATGTTAAGCACTAAACGTCTTGTTCCATCGAGTGGAGCATGTGGAGGAACTGTGTGCTTCGATCCTCGTATTCATTGGATAAGAGTTATAACAACCCATACGATAATAAGAAGTCGGGGTACCTAAGAATTTATATTCCCAGCACAAAAAATACAATAAACTTCTATCTCCAAATAAAAATAAGTACGTCCAAGCGTAGTATTCACATCCCTCTCCAGTGAGGGTTAACCATTACATCTATTTAAAATCAAGAAAACATCTAATTAGAGTTTGTGTAATTCATCCTTTCTTATACGTGCATCACACAGAACATTGTCTCTGTTCACATCCCAGAGTTTGTTTGTTCTGTTGTTAATCCCATTCCTACTTCCAAACAACATCACTTTCACCCTCACAAAAAACACTATCTCTACTCACCTAGATTTGCCTCCCAAAATTTTATATTTATTTTGTTTTCCTATCTTCTCTCACCAATACCACCATTTCCCAAATAGACATCAAGAGAATTAAATACAAAAGATAACAGAATAATAATTTCCAAACAGACATTAGATTCAGACCACTATTTTCCTATTTTTTTTATTTCCTATCTCTCTCTCGTTCTCATCCTTTAAATTTTTCTCCTATGGTTTTAGCATATCTCCTCTGTCCTCTTCTCATAGCTGTCCACAAGATAATTCTGTCATTTCGTTTGATCTTCTGTTTATATCCAAATCTCACTCTTCATATTTTTTGCTTTTACTCCTGGTTTTAATATAATTTCAAGAAAATGTCCTTATTCCTAGATCAATACATTTCTACCCAAAAATATTTCAAAGAATTTAGACGATAAATTCTACTCAAGCAGTGAGAGTCAAATTTCACTTACCTTTGTTCTCAGTGACGACATTAATTTGATTGACAGATTTCTCCCTTGTTCCTCTTTTGATTCCACCGCTAGCTGATTAATCTGATTAAAAAAATCACATAAAAACTTCATCTTGGTTTACCCTGACTATGAATTTTCTTGTTCTCCCTCTTCCCGTGCAACCCAACATTCTCTTTTAAAGTGAAGGAGGAACCATCAGAACCGTTGAGGATGGCAGCCAAATCCCTAAATTAAATAGAGATTTCACTATAGTTTTGGATAATTGAGGCATAATCAATATTTTTACTTTTAATAATTAAGGTAGAAACTAATAATATATGCTTAAATATAATTTTATATTTATATATTTACTTTTTAAAAACAAGATTTTTATCTCTTTAATTGCTTAAGTCGTAATCAAATATTTAAATTTTAAAGACTACTGAAGAAAAGAAATCTCTAAAATTTGACTTCTAATAAGCATTCAATTCTCTAAATTTAGATATTCTTTAAGTTTATTCTTATGATAGTTGTTTTACAGATAACATAATGAAAATAATTTTAAAAATCTAAAAAATTTGATTACATAAGTTCAAAATAATAAAAATAAGATTTCTGTCTCTTTAATTTTTAAATTTTAAAGACTGATGTAGAAAGAAATCTCTAAATTTTGACTCTTAGTAAGCATTGAATTCTCTATATTTAGATACTTTTTAAGTAGAATCTTGCAATAATTCTTTTAAAGATTACATACTTTAGAATGAAAAATAATATAACAACTCTAAAATATTTGATTACATAAATTTAAAAATAGATTATGACAATTATATTTTTTTCTTCTTTTTTGATGCTTTTGGCATTTTTTCAATCTTTCTTTAATGCTATGATTTATATTTATGATGCAATATTTAGATAGAAAATAATAAGATAGTTTGTTTTTTTATAAAATTAGCTCTATTAATTTCTTCACCACAATATAATTTCTTCATAATCTTATCCTTATATTTGTTATTGTGTTACAAAGTGATCAATTTTAGATGATCAGGAAATAAAAGAAGAGTTAGAAAATAATTGGTATAAAGAGGAGGAAAAACATAAGGAAATGAAATAGGAAAACAAGAGTTAGACTGGAAGCATTATAGAGGTAAGTTCTCTTTTTTTTCTCCTAATGCGTAACGTACAATTAGGTAGTAATTATAAAGTAGATTCATTATAAACAGTCATATTCTTCCTACGATTCCTAAATTTCAGACCACGAACTAACTCCAATCACATATTTGACTTTCTATGAAATTACCTCTTTACTCTAAATAACATAAAAACATAAAAGTACAATCTAAATTAAATATGTCCAAAAGTATATATGTGTACTTACATTAAGTGATATTAAATCTATCTTGTTCATTCGATTCAATTTTTACTTTTTATGTATTTATTAATAATCCTTTGCATGTTGAATATATTCTATATTTTATTTTTGAACCACTTAGATTTTTAGCTTGAATTCATTGAATGAAATTTTATTTTATAATCCTTCATATATAAGAAGATCAATTAGAATTCAGCTCTCAAAAACATAAATAAGAGAGTTTAAATATCAAAATTGTGATATATTTTTAAATTATAAAATATGGGAGAAATGTAGCAATTAAATTTCTTAAGAAAATAATGAAGCTTGTTTAGAAATTAAAGCAAATGGGACAATTAGATACATATACAAATATTTTAACTTCTAATACTATACTATACTATATATGTTTTTACAATATAGTTTCTCAATGAGTAGTGTAATTTGACCCACAACCTAAAAATTTCTATGTAATTTCTTCATTTACAAATTGAAAATACATACATATTTATGAGGTTAATTTCTATTGTTGTTGGAAATATATTTATTTTTTTATTTTTGATATTTCTTCATTTGTGTGAAAGCATCTTTAGAATCTTATATTACATAAGTTTTTTAGGAGTTCTTCTGACCACGCTTTCTCTTGGAGTTAGCACTTATCATGCAAGAAAAGGCAAGATAAGCTCAAAATCCTCTTCAGCTATTAGAATTTTTGCTGCACTTGGGTCTACAAGTAGAAGCTTAGTGACAAGGTATCCAACAATTGACATGTCTGGAATAACCGTGCTTGCTTCTTGATGAACCTTCCTCTTTTCGTCTCATAGTATTAAGGCCACTTGTCTCTTGATATTTGCCTTTCAAAAACTTCAACAGCTCTTGCAGTGATTTTTAGTCTTTTCATCTTATGGCTGCAATAGTAAGCTGTAAAAAGTCCATTTTTAAAATCTTAAGCCGCACTGCCAACATTCCTTCATTATTGCTTATTTTATAAAACATAAACAAGGTGCCATATCCTATTGGATTCAAGCATGAACACTCAGGAAACGTCTACCTAAATATAACTTCTACAAAGGGTTCTTTGGATTAATGAACAAATTAATAACAGTAGAGAGAATATTTAAGCATAATAAACTAACCTGCCATAATAGAGTTTGCCAAGAACCACCATTGTGGTAAGGCCAGGGCTAGCATCAAAAGGAAATGTAGTGAGAAATGTTGAAGATAATGAAGAAATAAATCATAAATAAATAATACGAGAGTATCTTACATGTTCTTAGGATCACTACCAGTGATTATTTGGCACTTTGAACTTCAAGAGCAGGATAACATATTTTGAATGGCATATCTGCTACCAAATCTGCCCATTTCACTTCAATAACATCAAGTATGGCATGTGACTGATCAACTGTTGCCAGACTGCTTACAACATACCACATGTTTCCTAGAGAAGAAAATTGGAAATCCATATATGTTGTCTGTAAGTCTCCAATTAGATAATATTCTTTATTAGGCATCCATTCCACCAACCAAGGAGAAATTTGATCTGGGTAAATGTTGAACTTATTAACTGCATCATTTGAGTACTCCTAAGTCTTGTAACGATAAATATCATTCAGTTTTCACAAATCAATCCAATAATACTCCCTGATGTGGAATGAAAGAACAAGTAGGCAATTATTCAGTGCCTGGATAAGATCAACTGATCCATCTTCTGGAGCAAACATTTCACTTGCACAGAGTAAGGCAGAATAAAATAGTGCTTGCAAGGAAAAAAAAAGGATTAACTAGAGATACCACAAAAAAAGAAAGTAAACAAATAAGATCTCTTAGTTACCAACTTATAAATTTAAATAATAGCCGATTCATGTAGGCTAGTGAGTCTAATTATAATCTGTTGTTTCCACAACATGTTACAAACATACTCAATGCATAAACTAGATCTCTATGTGTCAAACATTTAAGCTATGAATTATCTCAAAAAATATAAGCTATAAACAATACAATCTCCATCATTATGGGGAGTTGCACTATTCGGAAGCAACCAAAAATACAATGAGTAAAATTCTAATAGTTGAACATTTTCTGAATTGACCAGACTGGAATCATGTACTTATTACACCTGCCAGAAACTCACTTGAGAGGCACCAAGATATGATATCTATTTAACTCAAGCTTGTCAAGTACTTAATCCTTGCTTTATTTTCAAACTTCCACTATGAGTCCTACTTTGTTATTTGATTGACCTACAAAATTAGCCGTATTTCTTTCTAGTACGATATTAGTTTATACAAAGTAAGTCAATACAATAACATCCATTAATAGTAAAAACCATTTTGCTCAAGAAAGTCAACAAAAAACTTAGGCTCATGAATACATATATATCTTACCTTTGTTCTCGGTACATTTCTAGCTAAGTTATATATTATTAGATTAAACTTTTAAATTTAACTAAGAAGAAAAGAAACAAAATACGGAATGAAAGCTTAAAAATCCTCAAGTAATTACCTAAACTTTAGAAAATATTCATCAAGTATAAAATTTGTACCTAGTACCTTTAAAAATAGTCCTATTACAACTAGAAGTTAGACAATAGACGATATAATTTTAGTGATTGATTCAGATTCTCACAAAAGTTGAAATGTTGCTAGGTAATATACGACAAATAGAAGAACTCATGTGTCCATTTTGTGCCCACCTTATCTATTTCTTTACTTGAAAAAAAAAATATGTTTAACTTTTGTATCAACAAAAAAGAGTACCAAAAATAAATAAATAAATAAAATAGTTCATTTTTGTCTTAAAACCTAAAGAAAATGTGATATACTTTGTTGCAAGATACCAAAGCTTTTATTTTTGTGTTGGTTGCATTTCATTGTAGTCACCATCAATCACCTCTCATTATTCACTAAAGTGTCAATTCTTATAATTGGTCGTCAAATACTATATTTTAAACAATAAATATATGTTATTCAATTCACTTATTTATTATAATATTAAATAATTCATTCAAATTAAGTTTTATTTTATTATTTGATTAAAATATAAATTTAGTAGTATCTGTTTTTAGTACTGAATCAACTTGTACAATGGAAGTCAATACAATAACATCCAATATAACATTATTTCTTTTAAGAT
>NW_019014438.1:162070-179088 GCF_000150535.2 Carica papaya | reverse complement strand
ATAGACCAACACAGTATCAGACTCGGGCTCCATTGGCAACCTTAATCAATTATACATCTATAAAGTCACACAGTATAGTTTAATTATTTATTTAGCTTTAATACCGTGATAAGAAATAGGGTGAGGGGTCCTTACTTATTTTGGGGTCTGAATACGGCTCTACAGTGCGCCTACAGGCTGTCCCTAATTTTCCCTGAATTTTTTCTGGGGAACTGAAATGCACTACTGGTACCTGTACGTGTCCGAATTAAGCCACGCTTGCATCGGTCCCTGCGATAGAACAAGCCTAGGGCCCTCGGTGGGCTGAAAAATCACGAAAAATTGAAACTTACCGGCAGCGGTGCTCTCGGGTGCGGCGGCTCCTCTGGCGTGAGTCGCGTTTTGATATTTGGCTCCGATCAACCTGTAGAAAAAAGAACGGTGATCACAGTGGTATAAAATTTGCATCAAACGGAGGTTGGGAAGGGCCTCATCGGAGGCAAAAATCGAGGAGGGGCGCGGCGGTGCCGCTGGGTTTCGGCTGGGTTTTCCGGCCGTTTGGCCGGTCGTTTGGCTTCGGTTTGGCCATAGGCGGACTCAGCGTCAAAAACTGAGCAAGGGGGAGAAAAATTACCTTGATCGGCGGTCGGAAACTTCCCTGGTGCGGCGGCGGGTGGCGGCGGCCGGCTCCTCCGGCGTCTGGTTCTTCTTCTCTGGCGAGCACTGGCGGCTAGGGTTTCTTTGGTCAGGTGTGGGTGGGGTTATTTATACCCTTTGCCTTTTAATCTTGACCGTCCATCAAGATTGAATCTGGGCCGTTCGATCGCGATTTAATTGGGATTAAATCTGGGCCGTTCATTGCGATGCAATCTGGGCCGTCCATGCCTGATTGAATCTGGGCCGTCCGTGCGCGTGAATCTGGGCCGTCCGTGCACACGTTTGATCTGGGCTGTCCTTGCGCGCGGGAACGGATCTGGGCCGTCCGATCGCGCGCACGCGGATCGCCCCCGTGGCCCGTCCCCTGGTCAGCGTGTCCTTGCCACGCGGCGCGTTCTGGTTGGCCGAGGCTGCTGACCGGGCCACTGACGTGGCTGCTGACGTGGTGTTGACGTGGCACAACTTTTTTAAATTACTTTTTGACCCCCGGTTTCTGATTTTCTTTTCAAAAACACCCCCATAATCCAAATTTTCACCCCTTTTTCCCAAAATCAATTTCAATTAAGTCCAAATAATATTTTTACCCAATTTTATCATTTTTATTATTTATATTTTCATTAAATTAAATTAAACTAATTTAAATAAAAAAATCAAATAAATAAAAAAAGAATAAAAATAAAAATAAATAAATAAAATTTTTATTTATTTATTTGGGTGTTACAACTCTCCCCCCTTAAAGAAATTTGGTCCCCCAAATTTGCCTCTTACTCTTGGTCAAACAAATGGGGATATTGGGCTCTAAATTCTGATTCTAGCTCCCAAGTAGCCTCCCTGGGCGTGTGGTTCTGCCACACGACCTTTACAAATGATATTTTCCGGTTGCGGAGTATTCTGCTCTTTCGGTCCGTGATACCGACCGGCACTTCTTCATAAGACAAGTCTTCTTGGAGTGGAAGCGGTTCATGAGCCAAAACATGAGAAGGGTCCGGGTTGTACTTACGTAGCATGGATACGTGGAACACGTTGTGGACTCTAGAGAGCTCTGGAGGCAGTGCTAGTCTGTAGGCAGCAGTACCAATCCTGTCTAAGATTTCGAAGGGTCCAATATACCAGGGGTTTAATTTTCCCCTCCTGCCGAACCTACTAATTCCCTTGAAGGGAGTGACTTTAAGAAACACCCGGTCGCCTTTCTCAAACGCTAGGTCTCTCCTCCGGGTATCTGCATAACTCTTCTATCTACTCTGAACTGTCTGAATGTTCTTCTTGATTTTAACTATCTTGGACGTGGTCTCCTCTACCAACTCCGGGCCGAACAATCTTCTATCGCCCACCTCCTCCCAACAAATCGGTGATCTGCACGGGCGCCCATATAATGCCTCATATGGAGCCATGCCGATACTTGCTTGGTAGCTGTTGTTGTAGGCAAACTCTATCAGGGGCAGATGGTCGTCTCAATGGCCCCTAGAGTCAAGGACACAAGCTCGGAGCATATCCTCAAGCGTACGAATTGTCCTCTCTGATTGTCCATCAGTCTGGGGATGGAAAGCAGTACCAAGAGATAGCTTTGTTCCCATAGCTTGCTGGAAGCTGCTCCAAAATCGAGAAGTGAACCTGGGATCCCTGTCGGACACTACTGTCACCGGAACCCCATGTAATCTGACTATCTCCCCGATATACATCCTTGCCAACTTGTCCAATGAATCAGTCATCCTGATGGCTAAGAAGTGGGAAGACTTGGTAAGTCGGTCAACGATTACCCATATGGCATCGTTTCCTGAACGTGCCTTGGGTAGCCCTGATACGAAGTCCATGGTGATATGTTCCCACTTCCACTCCGGGATCGGTAAAGGCTGAAGTAACCCACCTGGGCGCTGATGCTCTGCCTTGACCTGCTGACATACCAAACATTTAGATACAAAGTCAGCTATGTCTCTCTTCATCCCATGCCACCAAAACCGGGGTCGCATGCTCAGGTACATTTTGGTGCTTCCGGATGCATGGCAAACTTCGAGCTATGGGACTCCGTCATGATGTCCCTTTTTAACTCACTGTCATCTGGGACACACACCCTGTCTTGGAAACGAAGTAGTCCATCGGCAGATGTTCGGAATTCTGAGCTCCCTCCCTGTTCTGCATCCTTCTTGCGGGCTACCAGGGCGGGGTCAACTGTCTGGGCTTCCCTTATTCTCTGAATTAACTCGGGCTGGACTGTCAGGCAGCCCAAACATATGACTTTCTTCAGATCATGAAGTCGAACATTTTGTGTGGCCCCAATTGGTCTGCATTCTGAAACCATCAAATGGGCTAAGATACCTGCACTTTTCCTGCTGAGGGCATCTGCTACCACGTTGCCCTTACCCGGATGGTATAAGATGTCACAATCATAGTCCTTAAGGAGTTCCATCCACCTTCTCTGACGCATGTTGAGATCCTTCTGAGTGAATATGTGTTTCAGACTCTTGTGATCGGTATAGATCTGAAAGGTCTCTCCATACAAATAATGACGCCAGGTTTTCAAGGCATGAATGATTGCGGCAAGTTCCAGGTCATGGGTGGGATAGTTCTTCTCATGATTCTTTAAATGTCTGGACCCATATGCTATAACCTTTCCATTTGCATCAGGACATAACCCAGGCCCAGATAGGAGGCATCACTGTAAACTGTATATCCTCCCGATCCACTCGGTAAGGCTAGCACAGGTGCAGTGGTCAGCTGTTTCTTTAATTCTGAGAAACTTCTTTCGCAGTCTTCATTCCACTCAAACTTGGCATTCTTCTTTTTGAGTCGGGTTAGAGGAGCTGCTAGACTGGAGAATCCTTCAACGAACTTGCGGTAATAACTTGCCATTCCCAGGAAGCTACGAATTTCCTTAACTGATGTCAGCTTCTCCCAACCAAGCACCGCTTCAACCTTTTCAGGATTCACTGATACCCCTTCCTTCGATATGATGTGTCCTAGGAAGGCAGTCTGCTCAAGCCAGAATCCACACTTACTCAACTTCGCATATAGCTTCTTGTTTCTAAGGACCTGCAAAACTTGGGCCAGATGGTGAGCATGTTTTTCTCTGCTTTTTGAGTAGACTAAGATATCATCAATGAACACGATGACAAATTGATCCAAGAACTCTCTGAAAACCCTATTCATCAGATCCATAAAGATTACCGGGTTATTGGTTAGCCTGAATGGCATGACCAGGAACTCATAATGTCCGTACCTAGTCCGGAAGGCCGTCTTGGGGATGTCTTCTGCTCTTATCTTCACCTGGTGGTAACCTGATCGTAGGTTTATTTTAGAGAAGACTTGTGCACCCTGCAGCTGATCAAAGAGGTCATCAATTCGGGGAAAGGGATACTTGTTTTTGATCGTGACCTTGTTCAATCCTCTGTAATCAATGCACAGTCTCAACGTTCCATCTCCCTTCCTTACAAAAGTGACTCCGGCACCCCAAGGGGACACACTGTGTCTAATAAAACCACTGTCTTGCAATTCAGTGATCTGTTTCCTCAGCTCTTCCATCTCAATGCGGCTCATGCGGTAAGGAGCAACCGAAATGGGCTGGGTATCTAGTTGTAGGTCTATAGTGAACTTGACTTCTCTATCCACTGGCAGACCGGGTAGTTCATCCAGAAACACAACTAGGAAGTCTCGGACTACAGGAATCTCTTGAATACAAATTTCCTTCTTGGGCTTGCCTAGTCAGAGAAAACAACAAAATTAAAGTACTGGAAGTTAAGGAAACTTGCCATCAAGGAATACGTACTGAATAATTTTATTAATTTGTAAATGGCTCCTCGTTAGGAGGATTAAATACAACTTTCTTGTTGAAGCAATCTATGGTGGCGTGATACGCCGCTAGCCAATCCATTCCTAAGATTATATCAAAATCCCCCGTGTCTAACCCTATCAGGTCTACACTCAGTTTTCTATTTGCTATCTCCACGGCACAAGCCCTATAGATAGCTTCCCCTAGTAGTGTTTCACCCCCAGTAGTAGACACAAACAATAGTGATTCAAGTTTATCAGGTGATACATTAATTTTAGAAGCAAAAGCATGTGAAACAAAAGAGTGAGATACACCAGTGTAAAATAAAACATGAGAAATATGGTCACAGATAGTATACATACCCTGTACCACATCCGGGTCGACGTCAGCATCCTGCTGGATAAGGTTGTAAGCTCTGCCCTGGATAGGAGGCCTCCCTTGATTCTGGTTCCTCGGGCATTCTCTGGCATAATGCTGGGCACTGCCACAAATACGACAAGTGTTGTTGAGGTGGTAGCAGGGTCGGTCCCCGTGATCTCTGCCACAGTGTTGACAGATCTTCCCACGTGCTGCCCCTGGAGCCTGAGGAGGGGCCTGGATGGCTGGTTTGGGCCTCTTGTTTGGTTGGGCAGGCGCCGTGGGTGCTAGCCTGCGGAATGGAGCTGAGTGTCGGGAACTCCCTCCTGGCTGAGGACGGGTGCTGAAGCTTCTTTCCACGATCTGTGCCTTTGCTAGGACTGCTGAATATGTCTTGAGCTCCAATACTACCAAGTGTTGCCTGATATTTGGGCGAAGACCCGACTGGAATCTCCTGGCCTTTCGGCCCTCATCCATCAATGTCTCTAGGGAGTATCGGCCCAGCTCGAGGAACTTACAAGCATACTCTGATACTGTCATGTTTCCCTGAACCAGTTGAACAAACTCCGTTTCCTTTAGGTGTCAGATGTGCTCAAGGAGATATTCCGCATGGAAGGCCGTTAGGAACTGCTCCCAAGTGACTGGTGTAGGCAGGGTGGCCTGCTTGAGCTCCCACCAACGTCCTGCTTTCCCTACCAGCATGAAGGAAGCAAGGGCAGCTCCCTGCTCAGGGACTACTCCCAAGATCCTGAAAGCTCTCTCAGTCTCTGCCAGCCAGAACTGGGCCTCTTCAAAATAGGATCCCCCTGCAAAGGTGGAGGGGTTCAGTCTCTTGTACCTCTCTATGTAGCCCGGGTCGATCAAGGAAGGAGCGGAATCCCGTGGAGGAGGGACTGGACCCGGCTGGGGATAGACTGTAGGGCCCTGTTGTGGCACCTACTGAAATGGTGGGGGCACCGGATTTTACTGTGGCAGTGCCGGGCAGTACGGTGGCTGGGGCACCGGTTCATACTGCGGCGGTGGTGCCGGGTGGTACTGTGGTGGAGTAGGCTCGTGCCAGGGTTGCTCGGGATCCGCTTGCTGTAGCGGTGGCTCAACCTGTGGTAGTGGGGAGGTTCGGGTAACTCCCTTCTCTCCTCTCGACCTTGCTGGGCGGCCATGATCCTTTCCAACATCTCAAATATTCTGTCCACATCTTCCCGAAGGGAATCATCCCGGGCTGCTCGGTTTAGTGGGGGTCTTCATCTCCTCATTTCTCTGCACTTGTATTTCATAAGGAATGGTTGAGTAACAGTTTATCGGTGAATATTTCTCTAAGTATTATTGTGTAAGGGATAAGTCCGGGGAACGCGGCTCTGATACCAACTGTAACGGCCCCGAAAATTTAGAATGAAATATGGTATTAAAAATGTCAAATGCGGAAGTGTAATAAAAATTTTGATTAACATCCCTTACACTAAAACCAAAAATGTGCTCAAAATATAAAAGAACAAACTAACTAAAAGAGATACTCGAAAATAAGAACTATAAATATAACTACGGAGTCTTTAGGCGTCCCATTCGCCGTCTTCCTGCGGAACAGGCTCGGGAACAACGTCTTCCTGATCTAAAATAGTTAAATAAGGAATGAGCTACACTAGCCCAGTAAAGACATCACACTATCTCACCGCCACGGAAGTAAAGGTGAGTAGAAAACACAAAAAGACCAATGGAGCATAATTTATAATAAACTCGTTTATTAACATAAAAACATTTACTGTCCACTTACCTCGGTGAGGTCCATAAAACAACATATGAAAGTAATAATATTATCATCATCATGAAATCATATGAACTGTATAACAAAATACTTACCACGCCCTTGTGTTTCAATCATTAAACAACAAATTTTCCTCATTTACCAGCCTACTAGTATCCATGGGGATCCATAGGGGTCCCGTTACCCGTGAACCCTTAACATTTATAACCTGATTCCAGAGCCGTCCCCATACCCCGTCTGGTATGGGCACCAAAACCATGAACCTCAATACCCCGTCCGGTATGAGGGTGAAACGGGCCGTCCCCAGACCCCGTCCGGTATGGGTGCCAAAACACATAAGATCTCCATACCCCGTCCGGTATGAGAGACCACGTTCCCGGTAGGGTTCCCTACGGACCCGGTCCATCCACCATCTCCCAGGATATCTAGTCAGGCTGTCCACAATATCCACTATCAATTCACATAACCTTTTTGACCTTTTTCTTGGTTTCGATCAACCAAACACACACAACATGTAAACCAGTAATGGACACCAAAAAAGACAACACAATATCGGGTTAAGCATAATACTGACCATAATAAGGAAACCATGATTCATGCATACGGGACCATAATATAATTACATTAAACATCATGCTGCATTTAATATTGGAAATTAAATCAAATAATAATAGACCAACACAGTATCAGACTCGGGCTCCATTGGCAACCTTAATCAATTATACATCTATAAAGTCACACAATACAGTTTAATTATTTATTTAGCTTTAATACCGTGATAGAAAATAGGTTGAGGGGTCCTTACTTATTTCGGGGTCTGAATACGGCTCTACAGTGCGCCTACAGGCTGTCCCTAATTTTTTCTGAATTTTTTCAGAGGAACTGAAACGCACTACTGGTACCTGCACGTGTCCCAAAAAATCCCAAATTAGACCTAGGGCCCCTTTCAGCCAATATCGCAATTCCGGCACAGCGGCTCCGCCGTGCTCTGGCGACGGCTATTCACCTTGGGTTGGCCAAATTCGGCCACGCTTGCATCGGTCCCTGCGATAGAACAACCCTAGGTCCCTCAGTGGGTCGTAAAATCATGAAAAATTGAAACTTACCGGCGGCGGTGCTCTTGGGTGCGGCGGCTCCTCCGGTGTGAGTCGCGTTTTGATGTTTAGCTACAATCAACCTGTAGAGAAAAGAACGGTGATCACAGTGGTATAAAATTTGCATCAAACGGAGGCCGGGAATGGCCTCATCGGAGGCAAAAATTGAGGAGGGGCGAGGCGGCGCCGCTGTGTTTCGGCTGCATTTTTCGGCCGTTTGGCTGGTGGTTTGGCTCCGGTTTGGCCATAGACGGACTCAGCGTCGAAAAACGAGTAAGGGGGAGAAAAATTACCTTGATCGATGGTCGGAAACTTCCCCGGTGCGGTGGCGGGTGGCGGTAGCCGGCTCCTCCGGCGTTTGGTTCTTCTTCTCCGGCGAGCACTGGCGGCTAGGGTTTCTTTGGTCAGGTGTGGGTGGGGGTATTTATACCCTTTGCCTTTTAATCTTGACCGTCCATCAAGATTGAATCTGGGCCGTTCGATCGCGATTTAATTGGGATTAAATCTGGGCCGTCCGTGCCTGATTGAATCTGAGCCGTTCGTGCGGTTGAATCTGGGCCGTCCTCGCGCAGGTTTGATCTGGGCCGTCCGTGCGCGCGGGAACGGATCTGGGCCGTCCGATCGCGCGCATGCGGATCGCCCCTGTGGCCCGTCCCTTGGTCAGCGTGTCCTTGCCACGCGGCACGTTCTGGTTGGCCGGGGCTGCTGACTGGGCCGCTGACGTGGTTGCTGATGTGGCACAACTTTTCTAAATTACGTTTTGACAACCGGTTTTTGATTTTCTTTTCAAAAACACCCCCATAATCCAAAATTTCACCCCTTTTTCCCAAAATCAATTTCAATTAAGTCCAAATAATATTTTTACCCAATTTTATCATTTTTATTATTTATATTTCCATTGAATTAAATTAAACTAATTTAAATAAAAAAAATCAAATAAATAAAAAAAGAATAAAAATAAAAATAAATAAATAAAATTTTTATTTATTTATTCGGGTGTTACAAGTAGTGTGCTTGGAACCATATAAGCAGAGAGATAAATGGGTTATTTGAGTGGGAGAGTGATGACAAAGAGTAGACAGACTGTTGGGAGAAGTCAGGGAACTGGATAATGGGCTATTTGTACTTGCAAGCTTTGGGGAGAGTCTAAGATATCTAGAATTTTCCTTTAAAGGAAAAAGGGGAGTTTCTGGAGTGAGAGAGAGAGTTGAGGGCGACTC
The DNA here is from genome assembly GCF_000150535.2 of Carica papaya. Next base: position 170,259 of record NW_019014438.1, on the reverse strand, counting down.
TGGTTTAGGAATTTTATTGATTTCAATACATTACTTGAATTTAAATTTGACTTCATGTGCATGGGTAGCTCATTCATGTTTATTTATAGATGCAGTGAAGCAGGAATCAAGATAAGATTCACCACCAACAGAACCCAATACATAGGGGATACAAGAGGAGAATAAGCGAGATTTTTTCCATTATACTCATACGGACATAATAGCTAAAATTAACACACATATATAAGAACATCTTTGTCATTCATTGTGGTATAGCGTATGTTGATAGAAAGCTAAGGAACATTTTGATTGTGTTGATGATGATGAATTTAAGAAGTATGTATTACTGGTAATTTAAAATAGGATGCCTCAACTATATAGGTTACAGGGCATTACAGGGAAAGAGGAAATTATAGGTAAGTGATTTGAGTTGAGGAAAACACCCACCAGGGTGAATGAGTTATTGCACTATAATGTAGATTCTAATTGCTTGAGGTGCTGATCTAGGCTTACTGAGCGATTTATGCTCATCCTGTTATTTAATGTTATTTTTCCAAATCAAATAAAATAGGAGGGTGGTCCCGATCCAGTCAACCTAGTTCTTAAAGCATGGAGGAAACAAGAAAAGGGAAAACTAAAGTTGTGTAGGAGTGAGATTAAATAGAGGTTCATATAGCGAATATAAATACAAGAACAATGCTTCTCAAAAGAGAAGAGAAAAAAAAGCAAGAGGCAGTAGGATAGATAAAGAAAATGTATACATTCAGTTGGTAGGATTTCCGAACTATATGAATATATGAACACATGTTTTGGATCTTCTTAAATTTTGTTTATCTGATATATATATATTTTCTTGATATGGAAGTTTATGAGCACTTGTGTATGGGTTTCCGGGCTGGATCATTATATTGTGTGAAGTGATGCATGATTTTAAAATATTTTTTTATTTTTATACTTGTGTATATTTAAATTCACAAAATTATATATTAGTGAATAATAAAAAGATATAGTAAAATTAATTATTTCTGAAATTATTTTGTTTTGGAAAATATTTTCCCTTTTATGAAAAGGAAAATTATTTTATTTTACTTTGCTTATTTCATAATATATAAACTTTATAATAAAAACGCGTATACACATCAATACATTTGCTTATTTCATAAATATATAAACTTTATAATAGAAACATACCAATACATTTTATAAATAAAAATTATAAAACTTCTTTTTGGTTTGCTCTTTGATTAGGTTACTAGAGACATTGGTGGTCTTTCTATTTGGTATCGTCATAAATATTATAATTCTAAAGAATACCAAAAGATTTATTAAATTGAATAATCTAATATTTTGATGAATTAACTAATGATTAACAAAGAATAATTAGTTTTTTTATTATTAAAAAAAATAATAATACTTAACAACTTATTACTAAAAATCAGCAACAAGAAGTAAAAAGATTAAGTTGTACAGGAAAATAATAATATGCAGAAAATTGAAGAAGACAAAAAATAAATAAATGGACCAGGCTTGTAGCTGTAAGAGGAGCGTTCGCTTGGTTGCACTCTAGAATGCAGCAAAAGAAAAGAATAAGAAGAATAAGTAGTATTAGTTGTAGTAGCAGTAGCAGTAGTAGTAACAATATTAGTAAAAGTAGCACTAATAGCAGCAATAGCAATATTAGCAGTAACAATAGCAACAACAGTAGCAGCAACAGTAGTAGTAGTAGTGGTAGTAGCTGTAGCAGTAATAACAATATTAGTAGTAGTAGCAGTAACAGCAGTAGTAGCAGTAGGAATTGTAGCAGTAGTAGCAGTTGTACTAAAAGTAGCAATAATAATAGTAGTAGCAGAGTAGCATAACAGTAGTAGTAGCAGTAGTAATAATATTATTGGTGGTAGTAGTAGTAGTAATAGTACTAATACCTATAGATGCCCATGTACTTGAAAGCTTTTAGCATCAACCATAAGTCAAAGCTTGAGTTTCTCAATTAGTCTCTCTTATTTCTTCCTCTCATATTTCAACAAATTATTATATTCAGCTAGCCTATCTCTTCATTTTTTCAAACAAAAACAAATCAATCCTAATGATGATTTTGTCATTTTTAGTTTGATTTGTACATTCAAATTCTTCTTCAATTGAATTAATATGACAACAAAAAATTTTTTTTCCTCATTTAAATTTATTAATTAATTCAAGTAAGAAAATCTATAAAAAAAATTGGATAATTAATAATACTATTAAAATAAACTAGTACCTATAAATACCCATGTACTTGAAAAGGTTTTAGCATCAACCACAAATCAAAGCTTGAGTTTTTCAATTAGTCTCTCTTACTTTCATATTTCAACAAATTATTATATTCATCTAGCCTATCTCTTTATTTTTTCTACCAAAAACAAATAAATCCTAATTTATCATTTTGTTATTTGTAGGTTGATTTGTACATTCAAATTCTTCTTCAATTGAATTAATATGACAACAAAATTTTTTTCCTTCATTTAAATTAATTAATTAATTCAAGAAAATTTGAAAAAAAAAATCTTGATAATTAATAATACTATTAAAATAAACTAATACCTATAAATACCCATGTACTTGAAGGCTTATAGCATCAACCACAAATCAAAGCCTGAGTTTCTCAATTAGTCTTTTTTACTTCTTCCTCTCATATTTCAATAAGTTATTATATTTAGCAAGTTTATCTCTTCATTTTTTTTAACAAAAATAAATAAAGCCTAATTGATCATTTTGCCATTTGTAAGTTGATTTGTACATTCAAATTCTTCTTCAATTGAATTAATATGACAACAAAAATTTGTTTACTCATTTAAATTAATTAAATAATTCAAGTAAGGAAATCTAAAACAAATTCTAGATAATTAATAATACTATTAAAATAAACTAGATTTTTTGTGGTGTTACATACAATGTAGTAATAGTAGGAGCAGTACCAGCAATAGCAGTATTAGCAGCAGTAGTAGTAGCAATGCTAGTAATAGTAGTAGTAATAGTAGCAATGCTAGTAACAGTAGTAGTAGTAGTAGCAATAGTAGCAGTAGTAGTAGTAGCAGCAATATCAGTAGTAACAGTAGCAGAATTAGTTGTAGTATTAATAGCCGGGTTAATAGCAGTAGTAGAAGTAATAACAATAATAGCAGTAGTAGCAGTACCACCAGTAGCAGCTATAGTAATAGTAGCAGTTATAATAGTAAGAGTAGTAATAGCAGCAGTAAAAGTAACATTAGTAGTAGTAGTAGCAGTAGTATTAGTATTAGTAGTAGTAGTAGCAGTAGTATTAGTATTAGTAGTAGTAGTAGTACTTGTACTAGTTTCTATAAATGGCCATGTACTTGAAAGCTTTTAACATTAACCACTAATCAAAACTTGACTTTCTCAATTAGTCTCTCTTATTTCGTCCTCTCATATTTCAACAAATTATTATATTCCGCTAGTCTATCTATTCATTTTTTTAACAAAAACAAATCAAGCCTAATTGATCATTTTATCATTTATAGGTTGATTTGTACATTTAATATCTTTTTCAATTGAATTAATATGCAACGAAACTTTTTTTTCATTTAAATTAATTAATTAGTTGAAGTAAGGAAATAAAAAAAAATGTTTGATAGTTAATAATACTATTAAAATAAATTAGATTTTTTGTTGTATTACCTGTAATGCAGTAGTAATAGCAGTAGTAGTAGCAGTATTAGCAATAGTAGTAGTAACAGTGGTAGTAGTAGTAGTAAAAATAGTAACAGTAGTAGTAATAGGAGTAGGAGTAGCAATGGTGGTAAAAGTAGTAGTAATAATAGTATTAAGAGTAGTAATAGTAACAGTGGTAGTAGTAATAGTAATATCAGCAGTAACAGCAGTAGTAGTAGCAAAAGCAGCAGTAGCAGTAGCAATATTAGCAGTAGTAGCAGCAGTAGTACTTGTTGTAGTAGTAGTAGCAATAATAATAGTAGTAAAAGTTATAGTAGTAATAGTAGTAGTAGTAGTAGTAGTAGTAGCATTAATAGTACTAGTAGTAGTACTAGTACCTATAAATACTCATGTACTTGAAGACTTTTAGCATCAACCACAAATCAAAACTTCAGTTTCTCAATTAGTCTCTCTTACTTCTTCCTCTCATATTTCAATAAATTATTATATTCAGCTACCTTATCTCTTCGTTTTTTCTAACAATAGCAAATCAAGGCTAATTGATCATTTTGTCATTTGTAGGTTGATTTATACATTCAAAATCTTCTTCAATTAAATTAACATGACAATAAAACTTTTTTTCCTCATTTACATTAATTAATTAATTCAAGTAAGCAAATCTGGAAAAAAATGTTGGATAGTTAATAATGCTATTAAAATAAACTTGATTTTTTCTATTATTACATGTAGTTATAGCAGTATTAGTAGTAGCAATAGTTGTAGCAGTATAGTAGTAGCAGTAACAATAATAAAAATAGTAGCAGCAGTAGCGGCTTTAGCAGTAGTAGCAGTAGTAGTAATAGTCGTAGTAGTAGTAGTAATAGTAGTAGTAATATGACAACAAAATTTTTTTCCCCATTTAAATTAATTAATTAATTCAAGTAAGAAAATCTGAAAAAAAATTCTAGATAATTAATAATACTAATAAAATAAACTAGTACCTATAAATGCTCATGTACTTGAAAGCTTTTAGCATCAACCACAAATCAAAATTTGAGTTTCTCAATTCGTCTCTCTTACTTCTTCCTCTCATATTTCAAAAAATTATTATATTCAGCTATCCTATATCTTCATTTTTTCTAACAAAAATAAATCAAGCCTAATTATCATTTTGTCATTTGTAGGTTAATTTGTGCATACAAATTCTTCTTGAATTGAATTAATATGGCAATTTTTTTCTTATTTAAATTAATTAATTAATTTTAAATAAATAAATCTGAAAACAAATGCTGGATAGTTAATAATACTATTAAAATAAACTAAATTTTTTGTGATGTTACACATAATATAGTAGTAGTGGCAGTAGCAATAGTAGTAGCAGTAGTGGCAGTAGTAGTAGCAACAGTAGCAGTAGAGAAATTTTAATTAATTGTTTAATCAAAATTCTTATTACAATTAAAATTTTATGTAAATAATTAAATTTAAAATTTATAAAAATAATGTAATTTATTTATTAAAATATTTATTGTGTGATTCATATATAATATTATATCAATATATACAAAAATTTATATAGATAATGGACAAAATATGACCCATATGTGTTGGGCTTTTCTGTTAGGGGCCAATTTGAAGCAAATGTTTGGGTCAAGCTTAAATTAGCTTTTAAGATGACATAAAAAAAAAAGAAAAAGAACATCCAGAAAAGTTCAACGGTTTACAATTATATATATTTCTATATTTCCATCTCAAATCCAAGTATGTGTGTATCATCCCAATAAAAAAAGGGAAAGAAACTTGAAAGTTTTTAAAGGAAATAAGAGATCAACGGTCCAGATCTCATTCCATAATAGAAGGCTACGATTTAATTTCAGCTACTATATAAAAGGCATTATTTCTACACAAAAAAGGAAGAAACCCTAACACCATGTTTGGATCGTGGTGAATGATAGAATTTTAATGTATGGTACTCCACAAGTGTGAGAAAATCATGTTTGTTTCAACTTCCAATGGTAACAAACAGTATCTGACCAGCAAATTTGGGATAAATTTTAAAACCATCGAATCGGTGGTATGTGACCAGCAAATTACTTTTTTTCCCTTATACCCCCGTATAATATACTTAATTTTCTTTTTATCCTCACAAATTATTATTTATTTTATTAAATATAAAAATTTAATTTGATTATGTGTAATAATTATTTATTTAAATACAAATATAATTATACTGGTAAACAATTTTTTTCTTTTCATTACATACTTTTTATATACCATTTATTATTGCATATAATAAGTAGGGATAAATTAATAATTTGATTGAAAATAAAATCATACCATCCTCTCATCCAAACAAAAATATGCCATTAACATACGTTAATATACCATCATCCAAATATAAATTTTTTTTGCCATTCTCATCCTATGTCAGTGCCATCCAATCATTGTTATTACCATACATTAATTAACCATCACTAAAATTTATCCAAACAGGGTGTAAGAGAGAGAGAAAGAGAGGTTGTCAACGGATGGTGAGGAAGGAAAAAAGAAAGAAGAACGAATGAGGGAAACAACAACCAGATCAACATTTTTGTTGGGAGCAAGAGATAAGATCATTTCAGCCCTTTTCAATTCGAATTTGAGTTTAAAGTGCATGTTAATTCATTTAAACTGCATGAGGAAGATTTAGAATGGATATTTGGAAAACAGAGTATCATATGAATTTACAAATAGGCGTACATACATGTGTATTTACTTATCTTTGAAATAAATGTTAAATATGGGTGTGTTAGTGTTTGAAGAAGAAGACTGAGATATTTTGGTGGTTTGAGTATTCTGTGCATAAATCTGGTGAGATATGGCTAAGATAATGAGGTGAGTTTCATCAAGTAATGGTTTAGGAAAGGAAAACAAGAAAAAAAAGAAGAAGAAAAGAAAATTTTGGAAGTACACAAGAGTCGTTGAGGAAAAGATAGGTAGTGACCGAGAGTGGGAGAAGGGATTCAGGGAAGGCACATTTAACCAAATAAATTCTGGAAGTAAATTGGAGATAAAAACCTGACAAACCAAACACATAGAGGGGAAGAATAATAAGGGAAGGTGTTCAGGTTGATGGAGAATAGTGAACCAAATAAAGTTAGGTTGAACGAAACTCTTAGATGACTCACATAATTAATTTAATGATTTATTACTAGGAATGATACTAGACTAGGACTGCTAAATACAAGCCTTGAAGGGAGTTGAGTGTTGAATCTAGAATATGTTGGGTAGAAATGAGAGAAAATTGGGAGGGTTAAATGAGCCAAACTAAAGGCTAGATGTAGGATGGGATTGAGCTAAAACTAAAACATATTTTTCTATGTTGGTGATCTCTCATTATGGTGTGTGTGTGGCCTATGTTGGCTGTGTGATGTGGAACAGCTGACCCATGCTCAGTCAGCAGAGTGGACCAAATATCAGAGGGTTCAAATGGGAGTGAATCTCCCTAATGCATGTGATAAATGAGTCTAGAGATGTAGTCGAGAAAGAGAAGGCTCTGAAGGACTTGGTTCGATGTGTAAAGTGCAAGCTCTGTGTATGTGTGTGTGTTACATTTTGGTGTGACCAATGCAAATAAGGAGTTTGGCTGGTGGAGCCGAGTGTGAAATTTGGTGGGAAAGAAATGAAAGAAAACATATATAAAAGAGGTGTAATGATGAGAATGAAAATTGGAAATATAATTAGGTAAGTTCAGTGGTTGTGTTGAATGATCTTAGTGATATGTATGTCCTATTATAATGTTCCAACTTGCTAGAAAAATTATTGCATATATCTAAATTCTAGAATGGATGAAATAGAATAGTACAGGTAAATGAGTATAGTTCTGTAGAATGGGTAAAGAGGTAAATAATTTAAAAGTGGATCATTTTGTTAAATGCACATAATCTAATTCATAATTGAATGTCTTGAAAGTGTTTTGAAGAAACTTGCAGGATGAGGATATGTAACATCCCAAAAATCGAATAGCGACCCTCGAAGTATGTTGAAAAGATTTAGTAGAAACAAAATTTTAAAATAATATAAAAGGTTAAAAGAAATGACCAAATCTCAAAGGTTTTGAAAAAAGAGGAGCAATATGGAGATGATGTAAGGGCTAGGTGGTAAGGATTTCAAAAAAAGAAGGGAAATTTGGGAATTAAAAAAAAAAGAAATGAAACCAATGTCAAGACTTATCCCTAATTCTAAACCGGATAAATAATTTATTGCATTAAAATTAAATAAGATTAATTAACCGTAAATGTAAAATAGTAAACCATCAGGTTTTTTTTAACTCACCTACCCAAACTGGGTTCTTAGGAATTAATGCGCGCAACCACCAGAAGTTCGTGTGCCTCCACACGCACCTCGACCGGATCGCCATGCGCCGCTGCCATTTGCCATTGATTGCTGCTACGAACTGGCCAAAATTCACTGTAGGGCACTTCACACCCTCAAATCCGACACATATTTGGTGGAATCGCACCAAAAGGAGTCGCAGAATAGCAAAACACACGTCGAGCTGCCACACAAATCGTCTTCTCTCATGGGAA
>NW_019014438.1:137608-161988 GCF_000150535.2 Carica papaya | reverse complement strand
AACATATAGCTCACAAATGCAATACACAATTGTTAATAATACAGTAGATGAGGTACACATTTTCACACATCTTCGGCCACCAGCTAGCCACACACCTCACAAAGTTGATCCACACACTAGAAACAGCAACCCATGTTTCCTTAGGAAGGTTTTCGGTTTAACACCATAGTCCCTAGAAGGCCGTCATAATTCCTCTCCCTTTTTCAGCCTTGTAAACCTTTCCATTTATTCCCATATCTCTCCATCCATTCTCTCCCTCAAACACCTATCACTTATTCAAAATTTCATTTCTAAATCATTGCAAACAAAACCTATATTCTGTTGTTTCCTTCCCTTGACTCTCCCTTAAAACAGGCCCTGACTTCCCAACTATTTTCTGTCTCCAATGTTCATTCATACTTTTCCATTTTTTATTTTTAAATTAATTTACATTCAGTTGTCCCTCTCTCTTTCTCATATCTGATTTATTCTTCTGTGTTACTTTTAGCCATTCATCCTATTTTCTGATTTTTAGGACCCTAAATGATTTTTTCTAAAATGTCAGCCTTCTATCAAGAAAACCCTTTCAGTAAACTATATTGTGTTAGAGGCGATTTATGAAGTGTGTTGTTTTGTGACTATAAGTGTAAACCATACTATATTATTGAATATCGTATTGATCTTAGTGTTGTACATTGTGAAAATAATGGGTGTGCATTGTCACTATAAATAGAGAAAATAAAACTGATAGCGATCAAATGCACAAAAGCTCAAATGTTGCTAATCAGGAAGCTCAAATTTGTGAAGATGATAATTTGATCAACATTGCTGGTCCAATGACACGTTCAAGAAGAAAGAAAATGCAAGAAGCCTTGAAGAATTTGATTAGCATAAGTCTTTCACTAGAATTCTCCAAAGCCCACAATGCGAAGTCCAGAATTGTGAATTTCATGACCATTTCAGATCATGGGCCAATAAGGGCTAATGGATCATATTGGGTTGATCAAGACAATCATTTTGGCCCATAACATGGCCTAAAATTAGTGCAAAAGCATGGTTGGTTCAAGACTACATTCTTTTATCAATTCTAGTCAACAATAATGGCTTAACTTTGAAGTTGAAGGACATTAATAAATCTGATCATTTATGAACAAGATTGGTGTCTTCAAAAGCATTAAAACTCTTCATTGGATGATGGAAAATCAGCATGGAGTAAAAAAAAGTCAGCCTTGGAAAAATGAATTCAAAGAAGACTAGAATCCCAAGTCATTAATTAGTCTTGAATTTTTCTTTATTAATTTCTATTTCCAAAGTCAATTTTAAGTAATTTACTTTTGAATTTCATGCTCCCTATGACCTATAAATAGGGATGCATTCTACTTGTAAAAATCATATTGAAATTACATACTTGTTAAGGGTTTTCCTTAATTTGCTAGTCTCTTTTAGCTAGTTTGGGTCTTGCAAGTTGCTTGCAAAACTTATTAGGTTTATCAACTAGGATTCTTCCTCCTAGTTGTGGCACCTTGGCCTTTTCTTCTTTCTCTTCTGTAATTCAAAGGTGATAGGTTTAATATACCTATTATTGTTGGGTTCATTAGATTTAGGGGTGGATAACAGTAATTCAATTTTTCTACCTTTTTGTGATTCAAAGGTGGTAGGTTTGATATACCTACTGTTGTTGGGTTGCTTAGAAGATTTCTATAATTCTTTATTTTGGTGTAATTCAAAGGTGTTGAGTTTGATATGCTCAATGTTCTTGAGTTCATCCAAGATTGAAGATTGGCTTAACTAGATCATCAAGGAACGATCTTAATCAACTGGTAACAGTTGCTATCAAAAAGTATAGTCGTAATTGTAACCATTTAATAATACTATCAGCTATGACCACTACAAATCAAAGATTGAAGAAGTATGAGAGTAAAGAAAAAAGAGAAGAGAGGTGTTCGATTATTAGTCTTGGAGGTTAAGGTATTAAATTATTTTTATTGAGCATGTGTAGTTCATTTATTCCCATTTTTTAGAGCACGAAAACAAAGAAAAAACTCAAGATTAGCTGAAATAATGAGATCTATAGGGTGTGGAGGATATATGTTACCATCAGTTAGTGTCGACTTAATTTTTCAAACTGTAAACCATTATCTACCTTTTTAAAAGTGTTAATATCTCATGTTACAGGCTAACTATTTTAAATTTCACCAATGTTGTAAGGGAAGAAGTCATAGACAAAGTTAATTTTTTCTCATTTTATGTTAATTCGACTTAGAATCAATTTGTGGTTGATATGAATGGATACTCGTGACTCCATCTAGAGTACGGGTCATTCAAGTATATGTTACTATGAATACATATATTTATATGGGTGTAATTACGTGTACAAAAAAAATTTAAGTATATAAATCTGTGTGCTGTGGATATATATATAAGCATATGTATGAACCCTTAACACTTGTAATCAGATTCTAGGGCTATCCCCATACCCCGTCCGGTATGGGCGCCAAAACTATAAACCTCAATACCCCATCCGGTATGAGGGTGAAACGGGCCGTCCCCATACCCCGTCCGGTATGGGCGCCAAAACACATAAGGTCTCCATACCCCGTCCGGTATGAGAGACCACAATCCCGGTAGGGTTCCCTACGGACCCGGTCTGTCCACCATCTCCCAGGATATCTAGTCAGGCTGATCACATTATACAATTATCAATTTACATAACCTTTCATTCCCCTTTTCCTCAGTCAGCATCATCAATTCACACACAAACAAGCAAACCAGTAATTTATGCCAAACAAGACAACATACAGCATCAGTTTCTCAGTCATTCAACCCATAATCAATAAAACAGTAAAATATGCACACGAAACTATGAAATGAAAACATCAGACCTCATACTGCATTTAAAACTGTAAAATAGGCCAAATAACAGTTAATCGAAAAACACACCAGACTCGGGCTCCATTAACGACCTTAAGCAATTTCACACATTCGTTGATTCAAGAAATACCGTTTTATCATTATTGAACTTTAATACCGTGATAGGAAATAGGGTGAGGGGTCCTTACTCGTTTCGGGGTCCGAACACGGCTCCACAGTGCGCCTACAGGCTGTCCCTAATTTTCCCTGAATTTTTCCCGGGGAACTGAAACGCACTACTGGTACCTGCACGTGTTCCAAAAAATCCCAAATTAGACCCAAGGCCCCTTTCGGCCAATATCGCAATTCCGGCACGGTGGCTCCGCCGTGCTCCGGCGACGGCGCTGCCGCTTGAGGAGGCGATTCGCCTTGGGTTAGCCGTTTTTGGCCGAATTCGGTCACACTTACATCGGTCCCTGTGATAAAACAACCTTAGGGCCCTTGGGGGGCCAAAAAATTATGAAAAACCGAAGCTTACCGGCGGCGGTGCTCTCGGGTGCGGCAGCTCTCCGGCGAGGTTCGTGTTTTGGTGATTCGGCTCCGATCAACCTCGATCGGCGGTCGAAAAACTCCCTGGTGCGGCGGCGGGTGGCGGCAGCCGGCTCCTCTGGTGTCTGGTTCGTCTTCTCCGGCGAGGGCAGGCGGCTAGGGTTTTTGTGGTCAGGTGTGGGGGTTCTATTTATACCCTTTTGCCTTTTGATCTCAGCCATCCATTTTGATTAAATCTGGGCCGTCCGTGCGATTGCATCTGGGCCGTCCATGCGCACGCTTGATCTGGGCCGTCCGTGCGCGCAGGGACGCATCTGGGCCGTCCGATCGCGCGCACGCGGATCGCCCACATGGCCCGTTCCCTAGTCGACGTGGTCTTGCCATGCGGCAGGTCCTGGTTGGCCAGGGCTGCTGACTGGGCCGCTGACGTGGCTGCTGACGTGGCGCTTTTTTTTTTAATTATAAATTAAACTAAATAAATAAAATTAATAAACATAATAACAAAAATGCTGAAATCATTTGGGCATTACAACTCTCCCCCCTTAAAGAAATTTGGTCCTCCAAATTTGCCTCTTACTCTTGATCGAACAGATTGGGATACTGGGCTCTAAATTTTGATTCCAGTTCCCAAGTAGCCTCCCTGGGTGTGTGGTTCTGCCACACGACCTTTACAAATGATATTTCCCAGTTGCAGAGTATTCTGCTCTCTCGGTCTGTGATACCGACCGGTACTTCTTCATAAGACAAGTCCTCTTGGAGTGGAAGCGGTTCACGAGCCAAGACATGAGAAGGGTCCGGGTTGTACTTACGTAGCATGGATACGTGAAACATGTTGTGAACTCAGGAGAGCTCGGGAGGCAGTGTTAGTCTTTAAGCAGCGGTACCAATCTTGTCTAAGATTTCAAAGGGTCCAATATATCGAGGGTTTAATTTTCCCCTCCTGCCGAACCTACTAATTCCCTTAAAAGGAGTGACCTTAAGAAACACTCGGTCACCTTTTTCAAACGCTAGATCCCTCCTCCGGGTGTCTGCATAACTCTTCTGTCTACTCTGGGCTGTCTGAATATTCTTTCTGATTTTAGCTATCTTCGAAGTGGTCTCCTCTACCAACTCCGGACCGAACAATCTTCTGTTGCCCACTTCCTCCCAACAAATCAGTGATCTGCATGGGCGTCCATATAACGCCTCATACGGAGCCATGCCAATGCTTGCTTGATAGCTGTTGTTGTAGGCAAACTCTATTAGGGGTAAATGGTCGTCCCAATGGCCTCCAGAGTCAAGGGCACAAGCTCGGAGCATATCTTCTAGTGTACGAATTTTTCTTTCTGATTATCCATCAGTCTGAGGATGGAAAGCAGTGCTGAGGGACAGCTTTGTTCCCATGGCTTGCTGGAAACTATTCCAAAACCGAGAAGTGAATCTGGGGTCCCTGTCGGATACCACTGTCATTGGGACTCCATGCAATCTGACTATCTTCCGGATATACATTCTTGCCAACTTGTCCAAAGAATCAGTTATTCTGATGGCCAGGAAGTGGGAAGACTTAGTGAGTCGGTCAACAATTACCCATATAGCATCATGTCCTGATCGTGCCTTGGGTAGTCCCGATACGAAGTCCATGGTGATATGTTCCCACTTCCACTCTGGAATCAGTAAAGGCTGAAGTAACCCACCTAGGCGTTGATGTTCTGCTTTGACCTGCTGACATACCAAGCACTTAGATACAAAGTCAGCTATATCTCTTTTCATCCCATTCCACCAGAACCGAGGTCGCATAGTTTAGTACATTTTTGTACTTTCTGGATGCATGGCAAACCTTGAACTATGGGACTCCGTCATGATGTCTCTTTTTAACTCACTGTCATCTGGGACACACACTCTGTCCTTGAAACGAATCAATCCGTCGGCAGAGATCTGAAATTCTGAACTCACTCCCTGTTCTGCATCTTTCTTGCGGGTTACTAGGGCGGGGTCGACTGACTGGGCTTCCTTTATTCTTTGGATTAACTCAGGTTGGACTGCTACGTGGCCCAAACATGTGGCCCTCTTCAGATCTCGCAGTCGAACCTGCTGCGTAGCCCCAATTGACCTGCATTTTGAAACCATCAAATGGGCTAGGGTGCCTGCACTTTTCTTGTTGAGGGCATCGGCTACTACGTTGCCCTTACCTGGATGGTATAGGATATCACAATCATAGTCCTTGAGGAGTTCCATCCACCTTCTCTGACGCATGTTGAGATCCTTCTAAGTGAAGATGTGCTTCAAACTCTTATGATCGGTATAGATCTGAAAGGTCTCTCCATACAAATAATGGCGCCAGGTTTTCAAGGCGTGTATGATTGCGGCAAGCTCCAAGTCATGGGTGGGATAGTTCTTCTCATGATTCTTTAGTTGTCTAGACCCATATGCTATAACCTTTCCATGCTGCATCAGGACACAACCCAGGCCCAGATAGGAGGCATCACTATAAACTGTATACCCTCCTGATCCACTCGGTAGAGCCAGCACGGGTGCAGTAGTCAGTCGCTTCTTCAATTCTGAAAAACTCCTTTCGCAGTCCTCATTCCATTCAAACTTTGCATTCTTCTTTGTGATTCGGGTTAGAGGAGCTGCTAGACTAGAGAACCCTTCGACAAACCGGCGGTAATAACCTGCCATCCCCAGGAAGTTGCGAATTTCCTTAACTGTTGTCAGCCTTTCCCAACCAAGTACCGCTTCAACCTTTTCGGGGTTCACTGATACCCCTTCCTTCGATATAACATGTCCTAGGAAGGCGGTTTGCTCGAGCCAAAATCCACACTTGCTCAACTTTGCATACAACTTCTTTTCCCTGAGGACCTGTAGGACTTGGGCAAGATGATGAGCATGTTCTTCTCTACTTTTTGAGTAGACTAAGATATCATCGATGAACACGATGACAAATTGATCCAAGAACTCTCTGAAGATCCTGTTCATTAGATCCATAAAGATGGTCGGGGCGTTGGTTAGCCCAAACGGCATGACCAGGAACTCATAGTGTCCGTACCTGGTTCGGAATGCCGTCTTGGGGATGTCTTCTGTTCTTACCTTTACCTGATGGTAACTTGATTGTAGATCTATTTTAGAAAAGACCCGTGCACCCTGCAACTGATCGAAAAGGTCATTAATACGGGGAAGAGGATATTTGTTCTTAATTGTTACCTTGTTTATCCTTCTGTAATCAATGCACAGTCTCAACGTTCCATCTCCCTTCCTTGCAAAAGTAACCCCGGCACCCCAAGGGGAAACGCTGTGTCTAATGAAACCACTGTCTTGTAACTCAGTGATCTGTTTCCTTAGTTCTTCCATCTCGATGTGGCTCATTCGGTAAGGAGCAACCGAGATGGGCTGGGTACCTGGCTGTAAGTCTATGGTGAACTCGACCTCTCTGTCCACTGGTAGACCGGGCAGTTCATCCAGAAATACGTCTGGAAAGTCTTGGACTACTGGAATCTCTTGGATACAAACTTCTTTCTTGGGTTTACCTAGTTAGAGAAAATACAAGATTAAGGCACTAGAATTAAGAAAACTTGCCATCAGGGGAAATCAGTACTGAATGATTTTATTAACTTGTAAATGGCTCCTCGTTGGGAGGATTAAATACAATATTTTTGTTAAAGCAGTCTATGGTGGCGTGATACACCGCTAGCCAATCCATTCCTAGGATTACATCAAAATCCCCCGTGTCTAACCCTATCAGGTCTACCCTCAATTTTCTATCTGCTATCTCCACGGCACATGCCCTGTAGATAACCTCTCCTAGCAATGTCTCCCCCCCAGCGGTAGATACAAGCAATAATGAATCAAGTCTATCAGGTGGTACACAAATTTTGGAAGCAAGAACATGTGAAACAAAAGAATGTGATGCACCAGTGTCAAACAAAACATGAGCAATGTGGCCAGAGATAGTATACATACCATGTACCACGTCCGGGTCTGCGTCGGCATCCTTCTGGGTAAGGTTATAAACTCTGCCCTGGATTGGAGGCCTTCTTTGATTCTGGTTCCTCGGGCATTCCCTTGCATAGTGCTGGGCAATGCCGCATATGCGACAGGTGTTGCTGAGGCGGTAGCAGGGTCGGTCCCCGTGATCCCTGCCGCAGTGCTGGCAGATCTTCCCACGTGCTGCCCCCGTAGCCTAAGGAGGGGCCTGGATGGCGGGTCTGGGCCTCTTACTGGGTTGGACAGACATGGTAGGTGCTGGCCTGCGGAGCGGGACTGAGGGTCGGGAACTCCCCGCTAGCTGAGGGTGGGTGTCGAAGCTCCTTTCTATGATCTGCGCCTTTGCTAGGACTGCTAAATATGTCTCGAGCTCCATTACCAGTAAGTGCTGTCTGATTTTCGGGCGGAGACCCCACTGGAATTTTCTGGCCTTTCGGCCCTCATCCATCAATGTCTCCGGGGCATATCGGCCCAGCTCCAGAAACTTACGGGCATACTCCGACACTGTCATGTTTCCCTGGACCAATTGAGCAAACTCCATTTCCTTCAGGTGTTGGATGTGTTTAGGGAGATACTCCGCGTAGAAGGCCGCTAAGAACTGCTCCCAAGTAGCTGGTGTAGGCAGGGTAGTCCGCTTGAGCTCCCACCAGCGTACTGTTTCCCCTACCAGCATGTAGGAGGCAATGGCAGCTCTCTGCTCAGGAACTACTCCCAAGGTCTTAAAAGCTCTCTCAGTCTTTGCCAGCCAATATTGGGCCTCTTCAAAAGAGGATCCCCCTGAAAAAGTAGAAGGGTTCAGTCTTCTATACCTCTCTATGAAGCCGGGATCGATCAAGGAAGGAGCGGGGTCCCGAGGTAGAGGGACTGGGGCCGGCTGAGGGTGAACGGGGGGACCCTGTGGTAGCACTTGCTGATGTGGTGGGGGTACTGGAATGTGCTGTGGCGGTGCCTGGTGGTACCGTGGCTGTGGTACCGGGTCGTACCACGGCTGTGGTGCCGGGTGGTATTGTGGAGGAACAGGATCCTGCCGGGGTGGCTTAGGATCAGCCTGCTGTAGCGGGGGCTCAACCTGCGATAGTGGAGGAGGTTCGGGTAACTCCCTTCTCTCCTCTCGCCTTTGCTGGGCAGCTACGAGAGCTTCCACCATCTCAAATAGTCTGTCTAAATCCTCCCGAAGCGAATTATCTTGGGCCGCTCGGTTTAGTGGGGGCCTTCCTCTCCTCATTTCCGTGTACCTGCATTCACAAGGAATGGTTGAGTAACGATATATCGGTGAGTATTTCTCTAAGGCACTATTGTGTAAGGGATGGGTCCGAGGAAATGGGGCTCTGATACCAACTGTAACAACCCCGAAAATTTAAAATGAAATATGTGTATTAAAAATGTCAAATGCGGAAGCGAAGTCAAAATTTCGATTAACATCCCTTACACTAAAACCAACAACGTGCTCAAAATATAAAAGATCAAATTAACTAAAAGAGAAACTCGAAACTAAAAGCTATGAATATGACTATGGAGTCTTTAAGCATCCCCTTCGTCGTCTTCCTGCGAAACAGGCTCTGGAACAATGTCTTCCTGATCTGAAATGATTAAATAAGGAATGAGCTACACTAGCCCAGTAAAGACATCACGATATCTCACCGTTACGGAGGTAAAGGTGGGTAGAAAATACAAAAAGACCAATGGAGCATAATTTACAACAAATCCTTTATCAATAATAAAATCCTTTACCATCCACTTACCTTGGTGAAATTCATAAAACAATATACGAAAGCAATAACATTATCATCATCATGAAATCATATAAACTGTATAACATAATACTTATCACGCCTTTTGTAATTCAACCATTGTACAACATATTTTTCCTCTTTTACCAGCCTAATAGTATCCATGGGGATCCATAGGGGTCCCGCTACCCGTGAACCCTTAACACTTGTAATCAGATTCTAGGGCCATCCCCATACCCCGTCCGATATGGGCGCCAAAACTATAAACCTCAATACCCCGTCCGGTATGAGGGTGAAACGGGCCGTCCCCATACCCCGTCCGGTATGGGCGCCAAAACACATAAGGTCTCCATACCCCGTCCGGTATGAGAGACCACAATCCCGGTAGGGTTCCCTACGGACCCGGTCCGTCCACCATCTCCCAGGATATCTAGTCAGGCTGATCACATTATACAATTATCAATTTACATAACCTTTCATTCCCCTTTTCCTCAGTCAGCATCATCAATTCACACACAAACAAGCAAACCAGTAATTTATGCCAAACAAGACAACATACAGCATCGGTTTCTCAGTCATTCAACCCATAATCAATAAAACAGTAAAATATGCACACAAAACTATGAAATGAAAACATCAGACCTCATACTGCATTTAAAACTGTAAAATAGGCCAAATAACAGTTAACCGACAAACACACCAGACTCGGGCTCCATTAGCGACCTTAAGCAATTTCACACATTCGTTGATTCAAGAAATACCGTTTTATCATTATTGAACTTTAATACCGTGATAGGAAATAGGGTGAGGGGTCCTTACTCGTTTCGGGGTCCGAACACGGCTCCACAGTGCGCTTACAGACTGTCCTTAATTTTCCCTAAATTTTTCCCGGGGAACTGAAACGCACTACTGGTACCTGCACGTGTTCCAAAAAATCCCAAATTAGACCCAGGGCCCCTTTCAGCCAATATCGCAATTCCAGCACGGCGGCTCCGCCGTGCTCCGGCGACGGTGATTCGCCTCATGTTGGCTGTTTTCGGCCGTTTTCGTCCGAATTCGGCCACACTTACATCGGTCCCTATGATAAAACAACCCTAGGGCCCTCGGGGGGCCAAAAAATTACGAAAAACCAAAGCTTACCGGCGGCGGTGCTCTCGGGTGCGGCGACTCTCCGGCGAGGTTCGTGTTTTGGTGATTCGGCTCCGATCAACCTCGATCGGCGGTCAGAAAACTCCCCAGTGCGGCGGCGGCCGGCTCCTCCGGTGTCTGGTTCGTCTTCTCCGGCGAGGGCAGGCGGTTAGGGTTTTTGTGGTCAGGTGTGGGGGTTGTATTTATACCCTTTTGCCTTTTGATCTCAGCCGTCCATTTTGATTAAATCTGGGCGTTCCGTTTTTGATTGAATCTGGGCCGTCCGTGCGCGTGCATCTAGGCCGTCCGTGCGATTGCATCTGGGTCGTCCGTGCGCACGCTTGATCTGGGTCGTCCGTGCGCGCGGGGACGCATCTGGGCCGTCCGATCGCGCGCACGCGGATTGCCCACGTGGCCCGTTCCCTGGTCGACGTGGTCTTGCCACGTGGCAGGTCCTGGTTGGCCAGGGTTGCTGACTGGGCCGCTGACGTGGCTGCTGACGTGGCGCTTTTTTTTTTTAAAAAAAAAATTATAAATTAAACTAAATAAATAAAATTAATAAACATAATAACAAAAATGCTGAAATCATTTGGGTGTTACATACTTTCCAACCAGCTTTTATGTATTCATCGTTATTTTGGATGTGAATTTGACTAGAAATAAATTTGGATGATCCTACGATAAGATTACATGCACAATCAAATATTTAAGCTCAATTATACTTCTTACTATTTTTTGTCTAAGTGACAACATATTCCTATTATTTCTAGCTTTAAAAGAATTCTTATATTTACTTTTAACTGCTTTAGTCATTTAAAAAAAATTAAAAATTTGAAACTATTTTTTTAATAAAATACACAGTTATAATTAAAAAAGAAAATGGATCAAAATTTTAACAGTAAAATAATGTTTTGTCCTTAATATGATTCTTACATTATGAAATTAGTAGATTTACTATTATTCATATAATTATTTTTTAATTTATTTATTTATTATGCATTTTTTAATTATAATTATACTAAATTTAATTAATAAAATTTTTTCATAAATATTCAAATAAAACTATATTAAATTTAGACAGTTGGAATTATAATTTCTATTAAAATTAGATTACAAAATTATTTAAAATTTTTAATAAAATTATATCTAACACAATATAAAATATCTAATTTATTTTAATAGTACTATTAACTATTCAGAATTTTCTTTTTCAAATTTCTTCACTTGAATTAATTTAAATGAGGAAAAAAAGATTTCGTTATCATATTAATTCAATTGAAGAAGAATTTGAATGTACAAATCAACCTAAAAATGACAAAATAAACAATTAGGCTCAATTTGTTTTTGTTAGAAAAAATAAAGAGATAGCCTAGTTGAATATTATAATTTGTTGAAATATGAGAGGAAGAAGTAAAAGAGACTAATTGAGAAACTCAAGTTTTGATTTGTGGTTAATGTTAAAATCTTTCAAGTACATAAGTATTTATAGGTACTAGTACTAATATTACTACTACTACTACTAATGCAACTATTACTACTAATATTATTGCTATTACTAGTACTACTGTTACTTCTACTGCTGGTACTACTATGACTACTGCTACTACTACTATTACAGCCACTACTGTTGTTACTATTACTACTTCTACTATTACTATTATTTTTACTACTACTACCACCTTTAGTGCTACTATTGCTAATACTAATACTGCTACTGTTACTATTGTTGCTAGTCCTGTTACTGCTATTACTACTGCATTATATATAATACCACAACAAATCTTATTTTAATAGTATTATTAACTATCTAGCATTTTTTTATAGATTTTCTTATTTGAATAAATTAATTAATTTAAA
The DNA here is from genome assembly GCF_000150535.2 of Carica papaya. Next base: position 149,935 of record NW_019014438.1, on the reverse strand, counting down.
TAAAGAAAAAAAAGTTTCATTGTCATAGAATTTTAATTGAAGAAAAATTTAAATGTACAAATCAACAAACAAATGGCAAAAAAATTAATTAATTTATTTTTTTAGAAAAAATGAGAAGATCTGCTAGCTGAATAAAATAATTTGTTGAAATATGAGAGGAAGAAGTAAGACAGACTAATTAAGAAACTCAAGTTTTGATTTATGGTTGATACTAAAAGTCTTCAAGTACATAGTATATATAGGTAGTGGTAGTGGTAGTAGTACTACTACTACAACTACTAATGCTACTATTACTACTACTAATACTACTGCTACTGCTACTAATGCTGTTACTTCTACTACTGCTACTATTGCTACTACTGCTACTACTATTTCTACTGCTACTACTGTTATTATTACTACAACTTCTATTATTACTATTACCATTACTACTACTACTACTATTAATACTGCTACTTCTACTGCTGCTACTGTTGCTACTACTATTACTACTGCTACCGCTATTACTGAATTATATATGACACCATAAAATATCTTATTTTAATAGTATTATTAACTATCCAGCATTTTTTTTTCAGATTTTCTTATTTAAATTAATTAATTAATTTAAATAAAGAAAAAAAAATTTAGTTGTCATATTAATTTGATTAAAGAAGAATTTGAATGTACAAGTTAACGAACAAATGGAAAAATGATCAATAGACTTTATTTGTTTTTGTTAGAAAAAATTAATAAATAGGCTAGCTAAATATAATAATTTGTTAAAATATGAAAGAAAAAATTAAGAGAGATTATTTGAGAAACTTAAGTTTTGATTTGTGGTTAAAGTTAAAAGATTTCAAATACATAGGTATTTATAGGTACTAGTACTACTACGATTACTACTACTACTAATGCTACTACTACTGTTACTACTGTTATTTCTACTGCTGCTACTACTGCTACAGCTGCTACAGTTACTACTACTGCTGTTTTTATTACTGCTACTACTGCTACTACTAGTATTATTGCTCTACTACTACTGTTGTAACGGCCCCAGAAATTCAGAATGAAATACGTGTATTAAAAATGTCAAATGCGGAAGCGTAATAAAAATTTTGATTAACATCCCTTACACTAAAACTATGAACCTCAATACCCCGTCCGGTATGTGGGTGAAACGGGCCGTCCCCATACCCCGTCCGGTATGGGCGCCAAAACACGTAAGGTCTCCATACCCCGTCCGGTATGAGAGACCACGCTCCCGGTAGGGTTCCTTACGGACCCGGTCCGTCCACCATCTCCCAGGATATCTAGTCAGGCTGTCTACATTATCCATTTATTAATTCACATAACCTTTTATTCACTTTTTCCTCAGTCACAATCATTAAATCACACACAAACATGCAAACCAATAGTTTATGCCAAACAAGACAACACACAACATCGGGTTCTCAGTCATTCAACCCATAATCAATAAAACAGTGATATATACACACGAAACTATGAAATGAAAACATCAGACCTCATACTGCATTTAAAACTGTAAAATAGAACAAACAACAATTGACCGACAAATACACCAGACTCGGGCTCCATTAGCGACCTTAAACAATTTCACACATCTATTAATTCATGAAATACCGTTTTATCATTTATTGAACTTGAATACCGTGATAGGAAATAGGGTGAGGGGTCCTTACTTATTTCGGGGTCTGAATACGGCTCTACAGTGCGCCTACAGGCTGTCCCTAATTTTTCCTGAATTTTTTTCCGGGGAGCTGAAACGCATTACTAGTACCTGCACGTGTCCCAAAAAATTCCAAATTAGACCTAAGGCCCCTTTTGGTCAATATTGCAATTCCGGCACGGCGGCTTCGCCGTGCTCCGGCGACGGCACCGCCTCTTGTGGCAGCGATTCGCCTTGGGTTGGTCGTTTTCAGCCGTTTCTGGCCGAATTCGGCCACACTTGCATCGGTCCCTGCGATAAAACAACCCTAGGGCCCTCGGTGGGCCAAAAAATTACGAAAAACTGAAGCTTACCGGCGGCGGTGCTCTCGGGTGCGGTGGCTCTCTGGCGTGAATCGTTTTTTGGTGATTTGGCTCTGATCAACCTGTAGAGAAAAGAACGGTGATCACAGTGGTATAAAATTTGCATCGAACGGAGGCCGGGAAGGACCTCATCGGAGGCAAAAACTGAGGAGGGGCGTGGCGCCGCCGCTGAGTTTTGGCTGAGTTTTCTGGCCTTTTGGCCGGTGGTTTGGCTCTGGTTTGGCCATAGGCGGACTAAGCGTCGAAAAACGAGCAAGGGGGGAAAAGTTACCTCGATCGGCGGTCAGAAATTTCCCCGGTGCGGCGGTGGGTGGCGGCAGCTGGCTCCTCCGACGAGCACTGGCAGCTAGGGTTTCTTTGGTCAGGTGTGGGTGGGGGTATTTATACCCTTCGCCTTTTAATCTTGACCGTCCATCAAGATTGAATCTGGACCGTTCGATCGCGATTTAATTGGGATTAAATTTGAACCGTTCATCGCGATGCAATCTGGGGCGTTCGTGCCTGATTGAATCTGGGCCATCCGTTTGCGTGAATCTGGGCCGTCCGTGCGCGTGAATCTGGGCCGTCCATGCACACGTTTGATCTAGGCCGTCCGTGTGCGCGGGAACGGATCTGGGCCGTCCGATCGCACGCACGCGGATCACCCCCGTGGCCCGTCCCCCGGTCAGTGTGTCCTTGCCACGCGGCGCATCCTGGTTGGTCGGGGCTGCTGATCGAGCCACTGACGTGGCTGCTGACGTGGTACAACTTTTTTAAATTATGTTTTGACCCCCCGGTTTCTGATTTTCTTTTCAAAAATACCCCCAGAATCCAAATTTTCATCCCTTTTTCCCAAAATCAATTTCAATTAAATCCAAATCATATTTTTATCCAATTTTATCATTATTATTATCTTTATTTTCATTAAATTAAATTAAATAAAAAAAATCAATTAAAATTTCAATAATTACAAAATAAACTAAATAAAATAAATTAAAAATTAATAATAATAATAATAGTAATAATAATAATAATAATAATGGGTGTTACAACTCTCCCCCCCTTAAAGAAATTTGGTCCCCCAAATTTGCCTCTTACTCTTGGTCGAACAAATGGAGATACTGGGCTTTAAATTTTGATTCCAGCTCCCAAGTAGCCTCCATGGGCGTGTGGTTCTGCCACATGACCTTTACAAATGATATTTTCCAGTTGCAGAGTATTCTGCTCTTTCGGTCCGTGATACTGACCGGTACTTCTTCATAAGACAAGTCCTCTTGGAGTGGAAGCGGTTCATGAGCCAAGACATGAGAAGGGTCCGGGTTGTACTTACGTAGCATAGATATGTGAAACGCGTTGTAGACTTTGGAGAGCTCGGGAGGCAGTGCTAGTCTGTAGGTAGCGGTACCAATCCTGTCTAAGATTTTAAAAGGTCCAATATATCGGGGGTTTAATTTTTCCCTCCTGTCGAACCTACTAATTCCCTTGAAAGGAGTGACCTTAAGAAACACACGGTCGCCTTTCTCAAACGCTAGGTCTTTCCTCCAGATATCTGCATAACTCTTCTGCCTACTCTGAGCTGTCTGAATGTTCTTCTTGATTTTAACTATCTTGGACGTGGTCTCCTCTACCAACTCTGGGCCGAACAATCTTCTATCGTCCACTTCCTCCCAACAAATTGGTGACCTGCATGGGCGCCCATATAGTGCCTCATATGGAGCCATGTCGATACTTGCTTGGTAGCTGTTGTTGTAGGCAAACTCTATCAGGGGTAAATGGTTGTCCCAATGGCCCCCGGAGTCAATGACACAAGATCGGAGCATGTCCTCAAGCGTACGAATTGTCCTCTCTGATTGTCCATCAGTCTGGGGATGGAAGGCAGTACTAAGAGACAGCTTTGTTCGCATAGCTTGCTGAAAGCTACTCCAAAACCCAGAGGTGAACCTAGGATCCCTGTCGGACACTACTATCACTGGAACCCCATGCAATCTGACTATCTCCCAGATATATATCCTTGCCAACTTGTCCAATGAATCGATCATCCTGATGGCTAGGAAGTGGGAAGACTTGGTAAGTCGGTCAACGATTACCCATATGGCATTGTGTCCTGAACGCGCCTTGGGTAGCCCCGATACGAAGTCCATGGTGATATGTTCCCACTTCTACTCCGGGATCGGTAAGGGCTGAAGTAACCCACCTGGGCGCTGATGCTCTGCCTTGACCTGCTGACATACCAAACATTTAGATACAAAGTCGGCTATGTCCCTCTTCATCCCATGCCACCAAAACCGGGGTCGCATGCTTTGGTACATTTTGGTGCTCCTGGATGCATGGAAAACTTCGAGCCATGGGACTCTGTCATGATGTCCCTTTTTAACTCACTGTCATCTGGGACACACACCCTGTCTTGGAAATGAATTAGTCCATCGGCAGATATTCAGAATTCTGAGCTCCCTCCCTATTCTGCATCCTTCTTGCGGGCTACCAGGGCAGGGTCAACTGTCTGGGCTTCCCTTATTCTCTTAATTAACTCAGGCTGGACTGTCAAGCGGCCCAAACATGTGACTCTCTTTAGATCATGAAGTCGAACCTGTTGTGTGGCCCCAATTGGTCTGCATTCTGAAACCATCAAATGGGCTAAGATACCTGTACTTTTCCTACTGAGGGCATCTGCTACCACGTTGCCCTTACCTGGATGGTATAAGATATCACAATCATAGTCCTTAAGGAGTTCCATCCACCTTCTCTGACGCATGTTGAGATCCTTCTGAGTGAATATGTGTTTCAAACTCTTGTGATCAGTATAAATCTGAAAGGTCTCTCCGTACAAATAATGGCGCCAGGTTTTCAAGGCATGAATGATTGCGGCAAGTTTCAAGTCATGGGTGGGATAGTTCTTCTCATGATTCTTTAAATGTCTGGACCTGTATGCTATAACCTTTCCATGATGCATCAGGACACATCCCAGGCCCAGATAGGAGGCATCACTATAAACTGTATATCCTCCCGATCCACTCGGTAAGGCTAGCACGGGTGCAGTGGTCAGCCACTTCTTTAATTCTGAAAAACTTCTTTCGCAGTCTTCATTCCACTCGAACTTGGCATCTCTTGTGAGTCGGGTTAGAGGAGCTGCTTGACTGGAGAATCCTTCAACGAACCTGCGGTAATAACCTGCCATTCCCAGGAAGCTGCGGATTTCCTTAACTGATGTCAGTTTCTCCCAACCAAGTACCGCTTCAACTTTTTAGGATTCACTGATACCCCTTCCTTCGATATGATGTGTCCTAGGAAGGCAGTCTGCTTAAGCCAGAATCCACACTTACTCAACTTCGCATATAGCCTCTTGTTTCTAAGGACATGCAAAACTTGGGCCAAATGGTGAGCATGTTCTTCTCTGCTTTTTGAGCAGACTAAGATATCATCGATGAACACGATGACAAATTGATCCAAGAACTCTCTGAAGACCCTGTTCATCAGATCCATAAAGATTGTCGGGGCGTTGGTTAGCCCGAATGGCATGACCAGGAACTCATAGTGTCCGTACCTGATCCAGAAGGCCGTCTTAGGGATGTCTTCTGTTCTTATCTTCACCTGGTGGTAACCTGATCGTAGATCTATTTTAGAGAAGACTTGTGCATCCTGCAGCTAATCAAAGAGGTCATCAATCCGGGGAAGGGGATACTTGTTTTTTATCGTGACCTTGTTCAATCCTCTGTAATCAATGCACAGTCTCAACGTTCCATCTCCCTTCCTTGCAAAAGTGACTTCGGCACCCCAAGGGGACACACTGTGTCTAATAAAACCGCTGTCTTGCAATTTAGTGATCTGTTTCCTCAGCTCTTCCATCTCAATGCGGCTCATGCGGTAAGGAGCAACCAAAATGGGCTGGATACCTGGCTGTAGGTCTATAGTGAACTCAACTTCTCTGTCCACTGGCAGACCGGGCAGTTCGTCTGGAAACACATCTGAAAAGTCTCGGACTACAGGAATCTCTTGAGTACAAATTTCCCTCTTGGGCTTGCCTAGTCAGAGAAAACAACAAGATTAAGGCAATAGACGTTAAGAAAACTTGCCATCAAGGAATACGTACTGAATAATTTTATTAATTTGTAAATGGCTCCCGTTAGGAGGATTAAATACAACTTTCCTGTTGAAGCAATCTATGGTGGCGTGATACGCCGCTAGCCAATCCATTCCTAAGATTACATCAAAATCCCCCGTGTCTAACCCTATCAGGTCTACACTCAATTTCCTATTTGCTATCTCCACGGCACAAGCCCTATAGATAGCTTCCCCTAGTAGTGTTTCACCCCCAGCAGTAGACACAAATAACAGTGATTCAAGTTTATCAGGTGATATATTAATTTTAGGACCAAAAGCATGTGAAACAAAAGAGTGCGATGCACCAGTATCAAATAAAATATGAGCAATACGGTCACAGATAGTATACATACCTTGTACCACATCTGGGTCGGCGTCGGCATCCTGCTGGGTAAGGTTGTATGCTCTGCCCTGGATAGGAGGCCTCCCTTGATTCTGGTTCCTCGGGCACTCTCTGGCATAATGCTGGGCACTGCCACAAATGCGACAAGTGTTGTTGAGGTGGTAGCAGGGTCGGTCCCCGTCATCTCTGCCACAGTGTTGACAGATCTTCCCACGTGCTGCCCCTGGAGCCTGAGGAGGGGCCTGGATGGCTGGTCTGGGCCTCTTGTTTGGTTGGGCAGGCGCCGTGGGTACTGGCCTGCGGAACGGAGCTGAGGGTCGGGAACTCCCTCCTGGCTGAGGACGGGTGCTGAAGCTTCTTTCCACGATCTGTGCCTTTGCTAGGATTGCTGAATATGTCTTGAGCTCCAGTACTACCAAGTGTTGCCTGATCTCTGGGCGGAGACCCGACTGGAATCTCCTGGCCTTTCGGCCCTCATCCATCAATGTCTCCGGGGAGTATCGGCCCAGCTCGAGGAACTTACAAGCATACTCTGATACTGTCATGTTTCCCTGAACTAGTTGAACAAACTCCGTTTCCTTTAGGTGTCGGATGTGCTCAGGGAGATACTCCGCATGGAAAGCTGTTAGGAACTGCTCCCAAGTGACTGGTGTAGGCAGGGTGGCCTGCTTGAGCTCCCACCAACGTCTTGCTTTCCCTACCAGCATGAAGGAAGCAAGGGCAGCTCTCTGCTTAGGGACTACTCCCAAGATCCTGAAAGCTCTCTCAGTCTCCGCCAGCCAGTACTCGGCCTCTTCGAAAGAGGATCCTCCTGCAAAGGTGGAGGGGTTCAGTCTCCTATACCTCTCTATATAGCCCGGGTCGATCAAGGAAGGAGCGGAGTCCCGTGGAGGAGGGACTGGACCCAGCTGGGGATAGACTGGGGGGTCCTGTGGTGGAACCTGCTGATATACTGGGGCACTGGGTCGTGCTGTGGCAGTGCCGGGTAGTACCGTGGCTGGGGCACCGGGTTGTACTGCGGTAGTGGTGCTGGGTGGTACTGTGGAGGAGCAGGCTCGTGCCGGGGTGGCTCGGGATCTGTTTGCTGTAGCGGTGGCTCAGCCCGTGGTAGTGGGGGAGGTTCGGTAACTCCCTTCTCTCCTCTTGCCCTTGCTGGACAACTATGAATCCTTCCATCATCTCAAATACCCTGTCTACATCCTCCCGAAGAGAATTATCCCGGGCCGCTCGGTTTAGTGGGGGTCTTCCTCTCCTCATTTCTCTGCACCTGCATTTCATAAGGAATGGTTGAGTAACGGTTTATCGGTGAATATTTCTCCAAGTATTATAGTGTAAGGGATGGGTCTGGGGAACGCAGCTCTGATACCAACTGTAACGGCCCCGGAAATTCAGAATGAAATACGTGTATTAAAAATGTCAAATGCAGAAGCGTAATAAAAATTTTGATTAACATCCCTTACACTAAAACCATGAACCTCAATACCCCGTCCGGTATGAGGGTGAAACTGGCCGTCCCCATACCCCGTCAGGTATGGGCGCCAAAACACATAAGATCTCCATACCCCGTCCGGTATGAGAGACCACGCTCACGGTAGAGTTCCCTACGGACCCGGTCCGTCCACCATCTCCTAGGATATCTAGTCAGGCTGTCTATATTATCCATTTATCAATTCACGTAACCTTTTATTCCCTTTTTTCTCAGTCACCATCATCAAATCACACACAAACATGCAAACCAATAGTTTATGCCAAACAAGACAACACACAACATCGGGTTCTCAGTCATTCAACCCATAATCAATAAAACAGTGATATATACACACAAAACTATGAAATGAAAACATCAGACCTCATACTGCATTTAAAACTGTAAAATAGAACAAACAACAATTGACCGACAAATACACCAGACTCGGGCTCCATTAGCGACCTTAAACAATTTCACACATCTATTGATTCATGAAATACCGTTTTATCATTTATTGAACTTGAATACCGTGACAGGAAATAGGGTGAGGGGTCCTTACTTGTTGCGGGGTCTGAATACGGCTCTACAGTGCGCCTACAGGCTGTCCCTAATTTTTCCTGAATTTTTTCCCGGGGAGCTGAAACACACTACTAGTACCTGCACGTGTCCCAAAAAATCCCAAATTAGACCTTAGCCCCCTTTCGGCCAATATCGCAATTCCAGCACGGCGGCTCCGCCGTGCTCCGGCGACGGTACCGCCGCTTGCGGTGGCGATTTGCCTCGAGTTGGCTGTTTTTAGCTGTTTCCAGCCGAATTCGGTTACACTTGCATCGATCCCTACGATAAAACAACCCTAGGGCCCTCGGTGGGCTAAAAAATCATGAAAAATCGAAGCTTACCGGTGGCGGTGCTGTTGGGTGCAGTGGCTCTCCGGTGTGAATCGTGTTTTGGTGATTTGGCTCCGATCAACCTGTAGAGAAAAGAACGGTGATCACAGTGGTATAAAATTTGCATCAAATGGAGGCCGGGAAGGGCCTCATCGGAGGCAAAAACTGAGGAGGGGCGCGGCACCGCCGCTGGGTTTCGGCTGAGTTTTCGGCCGTTTGGCCGGTGTTTTGGCTCCGGTTTGTCCATAGGCGGACTCAGCATCGAAAAACGAGCAAGGGGGAGAAATATTACCTCGATCAGCGGTCGGAAATTTTCCCGGTGCAGCGGCGGGTGGCGGCGGCCGGCTCCTCCGGCGACTGGTTCTTCTTCTCCGGTGAGCACTGGCGGCTAGGGTTTCTTTGGTCAGGTGTGGGTGGGGGTATTTATACCCTTCGCCTTTTAATCTTGACCGTCCATCAAGATTGAATCTGGGTCGTTCTTAATTGGGATTAAATCTGGGCCGTTCATCGCGCTGCAATCTGGGCCGTCCGTGCCTGATTGAATCTGGGCCATCCGTGCGTGTGAATCTAGGCTGTCCGTGTGCATGTTTGATCTGGGCCGTCCGTGTGCGTGGGAACGGATCTGGGCCGTCCGATCGCACACACTCGGATCGCCCCCGTGGCCCGTCCCCTGGTCAACGTGTCATTGCCACGCGGCGCGTCCTGGTTGGCCAGGGCTGCTGACCGGGTCGCTGACGTGGCTGCTGACGTGGTGCTGACGTGGTACAACTTTTCTAAATTATATTTTGACCCCGGTTTCTGATTTTCTTTTCAAAAATACCCCCAGAATCCAAATTTTCACCCCTTTTTCCCAAAATCAATTTTAATTAAATCCAAATAATATTTTTACCCAATTTTATCATTATTATTATCTTTATTTTCATTAAATTAAATTAAATAAAAAAAATCAATTAAAATTTCAATAATTACAAAATAAACTAAATAAAATAAATTAAAAATTAATAATAATAATAATAATAATAATGGGTGTTACAACTGTTATTGCTAATACTCCTACTACTACTGTTGTTATTGCTTATACTACTACTGCTACTACTACTGCATTATATGTAACACCACAAAAAATCTAGTTTGTTTTAATAGTATTATTAACTATCCAATATTTTTGTTTCAGATTTCCTTACTTGAAATAATCAATTAATTTAAATGAGAAAAAAAAAATTTGTTGTCATATTAATTCAATTGAAAAAGAACTTAATGTACAAATCAACCCACAAATGATAAAATAATCAATTAGCCTCGGTTTCTTTTTATTAGAAAAAAATGAAGAGATACACTAGGTAAATATAATAATTTGTTGAAATATGAGAGGAAAAACTAAGAGATACTAATTGAGAAACTCAAGTTTTGATTTGTGGTTGATGCTAAAAGCTTTCAAGTACATGGGTATTTATAGGTACTAGTATTCCTTATACTAATACTACTACTAGTACTGATACTACTACTGCTGCCAATATTGTTACTTCTATTATTGCTGCTACTGCTACAGCAGGTACTACTGATACAGCCGCTACTACTGTTATTGCTACTATTATTACTATTTATATTACTGCTACTACTGCTACCACTACTACTACTACTGTTGCTAATATTGCTACTACTGCTGCTGTTACTACTACTGCCACTACTACTATAATAATATGTAACACCATAAAAAATTTAGTTTATTTTAACAGTATTATTAACTATCCAACATTTTTTTTCAGATTTCTTTACTTGAAAGTAATTAATTAATTTAAATGAGAGGAAAAAAGTTTCATTGCCATTTAATTCAATTTAAGAAGAATTTGAATGTACAAATTAACATTCAAATGGCAAATGATCAATTAGGCTTAATTTGTTTTTATTAAAAAAAATGAAGAGATAGGCTAGCGGAATATAACAATTTTTTGAATTATGAGAGCAAGAAGTAAGAGAGACAAATTGAGAAACTCAAGTTTTGATTTGTGGTTGATGCTAAAAGCTTTCAAATACATGGTCTTTATAGGTACTACTACTATTAAACTACTAATACTACTACTACTATTATAATGCTACTATTACTACTAATGTTACTACTAGTAATGGCAAAATGATCAATTAGTCTCGATTTATTTTTGTTAGAAAAGATGAAGAGATAGACTACCTAAATATAATAATTTGTTGAAATATGAAAGGAAGAAACAAGAGAGACTAATTGAGAAACTTAAGTTTTGATTTGTGGTTGATGCTCAAAGCTTTCAAGTACGTGGGTATTTATAGTACTAATACTAGTACTACTACTACTACTACTACTACTAATACTACTGCTACTGCTACTGCTACTACTATTACTTCAATTGTACCTACTACTATTGTTGCTGCTACTACTACTACAACATGTACAATTGTTACAGCTGCTATTTCTATTATTGCTACTACTGTTATTATTTCTACTACTGCTACTACTACTGTTACTACTCTTATTGCTAATATTGCTATTGCTACTGCTGCTATTACTAGTGTCACTACTACTGCAATATATGTAACACCATAAAAAATTTAGTTTATTTTAATAGTATTATTAATTATCCAATATTTTTTTCAAAATTTTTTAATTTAATTAATTAATTAATTTAAATTAATGGAAAAAGTTTCGTTATCATATCCATTCAATTGAAGAAGAATTTAAATGTAAAATTCAACCTACAAATGGCAAAATGATCAATTAGAATTGATTTATTTCTGTTAGAAAAAAATAAAGAGATAAGTTAGTTGAATACAATAATTGTTGAAATATGATAGGAAGAAATAAGACAGACTAATTAAAAAATTTAAGCTTTAATTTGTGGTTGATACTAAAAGCCTTCAAGTACATGGGTATTTATAGGTACTACTACTACTAATACTACTAATACTACTACTACTATAATGCTACTATTACTACTAATGTTACTACTAGTAATAGCAAAATGATCAATTAGCCTCGATTTGTTTTTGTTAGAAAAGATGAAGAGATAGACTACCTAAATATAATAATTTGTTGAAATATGAAAGGAAGAAACAAGAGAGACTAATTGAGAAACTTAAGTTTTGATTTGTGGTTGATGCTCAAAGCTTTCAAGTACGTGGGTATTTATAGTACTAATACTAGTACTAGTACTACTACTACTAATACTACTGCTACTGCTACTACTATTACTTCAATTGTACCTATTACTACTGCTGCTGCTACTACTGCTACAACATGTACTACTGTTACAGCTGTCATTGCTGTTATTGCTACTACTGTTACTATTTCTACTACTGCTACTACTGTTACTACTCTTATTGCTAATACTACTATTGCTACTGCTGCTATTACTAGTGTCACTACTACTGCAATATATGTAACACCATAAAAAAGTTTAGTTTATTTTAATAGTATTATTAACTTTCCAGTATTTTTTTTCAAAATTTTTTAATTTAATTAATTAATTAATTTAAATGAATAGAAAAAGTTC
>NW_019014438.1:77897-114868 GCF_000150535.2 Carica papaya | reverse complement strand
CCACATAGTAACTAGAACGATGATATCAATAATGGCTCCACGCACGATCCTATTTTACATACCTGCAATCCTTTGGTGTTTTCCACCACTGTATTTTCCAACTCAACATATACCATTTATATTGAATGTCAAACACATATTTAGATTACCGTTGTTCAACCACCCACACAACCCATCAGTGCACCATTTTCACACACTTTTTGGCCACCTGCTTGAGACACACCCACACAAAATTGATCCATACACCAGAAATAGTGACCCATGTTTCCTCAGGAAGGTTTTTGGTTTAACACCACAGTCCCCTAGAAGACCGTCTAATTCCTCTCCCTTTATTTGCCTTGTAACCATTTCCATTTATTCCAATATCTCTCCATCTGTTATCTCCCTCAAACCCTATCATTTATTCACAATTCTATTTTTAAATCATTGCAAATAAAACCTATATTCTATTGTTTCCTCCCTTCAACTCTCCCTTAAAACAAGCCCTAATTTCTCATTTATTTTCTTTCTCTAGTGTTCATTCATACTTTTTTCATTTTTTTATTCTTAAATTAATTTACATTCAGCTGTCCCTCTCTCTTTAGCAGATCTGATTTATTCTTCCGAGTTACTTTTAGCCATTCATCCTATTTTTTAGTTTTTAAGACTCTAATTAATTTTCTCCAACATGTCTGCCTTCTATCATGAAACCCTTTCACCCTCAATTCTCTTACCTTGTTGCTGCATCATCACATATCTATATACACTTTCAGTTTTAGCCTTTTATGATGCACGATCTAGCATTCTACAAAAATTTCAAATATTTTTCCTTTTTTTTTCAATCCCAATCATGCATACATCCTTTGAAAGAAGGAATTTAAAAATATAAATCTCAATTTTGGTGTTTGAAACCAAAATTTGTGTTACTTCCTGTCACCGCGTGGATGTTTACTTGCAATGTTGGTTCTCTCTCAAGTCCTCCATGGTGACGCCGCAACGCAATTTCATCGGTTCCTCTTTAGATGTTCGTACTCTTTCCACCCATCCTTCTCTCGATCATACTAGCTATTTTAAGATCTTACTTCCTCTCTAGAATCTCGTTGTTTGACTTACTCTCCTCTAAGTCGATTTCACTATCTCTCTCTCACGATCAACCTTCCCTCTTCTGTTAGGGTTTCCCCACCCTCCCCCCTCCCTCCCAAATGGCTGAAAAGAAGAAGTTTTTATAAGAGTTGTGAGGACTATTCATGTCAAGGGTAGATTTGCATCGTTGGTTTCATTTCTTTTATTTTTTTAAATTCCCAAATTTCCCTTCTTTTTTTGAAATCCTTACCACCTAGCCCCTATATAATCTTCATATTGCTCCTCTTTTTTCAAAACCTTTGAGATTTGGTCCTTCCTTTTAATCTTTTATAGTATTTTAAAATTTTGTTTCTACTAAATCTTTCTAATATACTTCGAGGGTCGCTATTCAATTTTTGGGATGTTACATATCCTCATCCTGCAAGTTTCTTCAAAACACTTTCAAGACATTCAATTATGAATTAGATTATGCACATTTAACAAAATGATCCACATTTAAATTACTTACCTCTTTATCCATTCGATAGAACTATACTCATTTACCTGTACTATTTTGTTTCATCCATTCTGAAATTTAGATATATGCAACAATTTTTCTAGCAAGTTGGAACATTATAACATGACATACATATCACTAAGATCATTCAACACAACCATTGATCTTACCTAATTATATTTATAATTAGGTAAGATAAAGGGTTGTTATAATTTTCATTCTCATCATTACACCTCTTTTATATATGTTTTTCTTTAATTTCCCACCAGATTTCACACTCGACTCCATTAGCCCAACTCCCTATTTAATCGCGATCGGACAGTCCAGATCAAACACGATGAGCGGCCCATATCAAAAGCGGATGAGTTTAAATAACCCCATTCGCACCCAAACCCTAACCCTAGCCACCAGAACCCTTTTCGACCACCGGAAAAGACAACCCAGCCGCCGCCGCCCGCCGCCGCACTGGAACCCTTTCTTACCGCCAAAAAGGTAAAAATTTCCCCTTTTGCATGAAATTTAATTTTAAACCCATCCGTGGACAAATCAGAGTGAAAGAATTGGCTAATTGGTCAAAAAACACCGACGAAGCCTAGCGGCGCTACCGCGGGGAATTCCACAAACATCCTCCGATGAGGCCCTTCCTGATTCCCATTTCGCGTAATTTTTCCACCGTTGTGATTACCGTTTTCTTCTCTATAGGTTGACCGAAGCGAAACACCCAACCGCAACGTGAGCCAGAGGAGCCGTCGCACTTGAGAGCCCTGCCGCATGTGAGTTTTTATTTTTCATGTTTTTTCGGGCCACTAAGGCCCTTTAGCGTGTGTGGTAGCAGGAATTGATGCAAAATCGGCCAAATTTGGCCAAAGACAGCCGACCCGAGGCGGACCACCACTGCAGGCGGCAGCGCCGTCGCCGGAGCATGGCGGAGCCACCGTGCCAAATTTTTTAAATTGGTCGAGTGGGCCATGGGATTGATTTTGGGTTTATTTTGAACATTTGTAGGTATTAAAAGTGCGTTTCAGTTCCCAAAAAAAATTTCAAGGAACCTAGGGACTGCCCGTAGGCATAGTAAACCGTTTAGCTTTTTGGCATCAAATCAAGTAAGGATTTTTCACCATATTCCCTATCATAGAATTGAAGTTTAAATAAATAATAATACGGTATTTTGTACAAATTAAATAGATGTGCATAATTAATTACGGATTGCTAATGGAGTACGAATTGGCCATTGTTCTCTGTCGATTTATTTTACAATATAAAAGCATGATAGTATCTGATTTATCTATTTTATGGTTTAAATGCATGTATTACTGCCTTACCGGACCATTATTTGATTTGAAATTTGAGACATGATTGTATTACTGGAGCATGTTTATTTGTTTATGTGATTATGTTTGATTTAGTAATGGAGACTAAAGGAAAATAGAAAAGCGGTGTGATTAAATAAACAGATGGAATGATAGCCTTACTAGATATCCTGGGAGATGGTGGACGGATCAGGTACATGGGGAACCCTACCGTGAACGTTGTCTCATACTGGACGAAGTATGGAGACTTGGTAATTTGGCGCTCATACCGAATGGGGTATGGGGACGGCCCGCTTCACCCTCATACCGGACAGGGTATTGAGATTTAATGTCTTGGCGCTCATACCGGACGGGGAATGAGGACGGTCCTGTAATTAAGATTGTTAAAGGAAAGGGTTCACGTGTAGTAGGGATATCCCTATGAACCCCCATGGATACTAGTAGGCTGGTGAAATTAGAAACGGTTATGATTTGGTTTTTTGTTAATGGATATGAATCTATGATATGTTATGTGTTGCTGATTGTTCATAAAGTTATGATTTGTATAGTATTATTGTCTCTATAGGTTGTTTTCATAAATTCCACTATGGTAAGTGAACGGTAAATGGTTTTATGAGTGTTCCATTAGTTGTTTTAATTTTATACCAACATTTGCTTCTGTGCGGGTGACATAGTGTGATATCCTTACTGGGCTAGTGTAGCTCATCCTTTATTTAACCATTTCAGATCAAGAGGACCTAGTTCCAGAGCCCGATCCGCAGGAAGATTGCAAATAGATGCTAGATACTTTCTATTTTCTATTATTTTTTTTATTTCTCGTGTTTCTTTTAGAGAGTTCATTCCGAAATGTTTGTTTAGTACTTTTAAGTTATTGTGTAAGGGATATAAACCTTAACCTTTTATTTTTCTTCCGCACTTAAATTATTATATATTTTTTTTTTGGATTTTTGGGGTTGTTACATACACACGCACATACACAGAGCTTGCACATTACACATCAAATCAAGCCTTCAGAGCCTTCTCTTTCTTGACTACATCTCTGGCCTAATTTATCACTTGCATTTGGGAGATTCACTCCCATTCAAACCTTTTGATATTTGGTCCACTCTGCTGACTGAGCATGGGTCAGCTGTTCCAAATCACACGGCCAACATAGGCAACACTCATACCACAACAAGAGATCATCAACACAGAAAAATATGTTTTAGTTCCAGCTGAATCCTATCCTACATCTATCCTCTAGTTTGGATCATTTAACCCTCCCAATTTTGTCTCATTTCTACTCAACATATTATAGTTCCACACTCAACTCCCTTCAAGGCTTACTTTAGCAGTCCTAGTCTAGTATCATTTCTAGTAATAAATCATTAAATTAATTATGTGAGTCATCTGAGAGTTTCCTTCAACCTAGCTTTATTGGGTTCACTATTCTTCGTCACTCTGAACACCCTCCTTTATCATTCTTCCCCTTTATGTGTTTGAATTGTCAGGTTTTTATCTCCAATTTACTTCCAGAATTTATTTGGTTGAATGTGCCTGCCCAAAATCCCTTCTCCCACTCTCGGTCGCTACCTATCTTTTCCTCAACGACTCCTGTGTACTTCCATATTTTTTTTTTCCTCTTTTTTTTTTTCTTATTTTCCTTTCCTGAACCATTACTTGATGAAACTCACCTCATTATCTTAGCCATATCTCACAAGATTTATGCACAAAATACTCGAACCACCAACACATCTGAGTCCTCTTCTTCAAACACTAACATGCCCATATTCAACATTTATTTTAAAGATAAGGAAATAAACATTTATGTATACCCATTTGTAAATTCATATGATGTTATACCTTACTATGTTTTCAAGATTTCTATTCTAAATCTTCCTCATGCAATTTAAATGAATTAACATGCACTTTAAACTCAATTCGAATCGAAAAGGGCTAAAATGATCTTTCCTCTTGCTCCCAACAACAATGTTATTCTGGTTGTTGTTTCCCTCATTCACTCTTCTTTCTCTTTTCCTTTCTCGCCATCTATCGACAGCCTATCTCTCTCTCTTACACCCTGTTTGGATAAATTTTAGTAATAGTTAATTAATGTATGGTAATGACAGTGATTGGATGTCATTGACACAGGATGAGAATGGCAAAAATTTTTTATGTTTAGATGATTTTATATTAATATATATTAATGGCATATTTTTGTTTGGACGATAGGATGGTATGGTTGTATTTTCAGTCAAATTACTGATTTACTCCTACTTATTATATGTAATGAAAAAAAACTATTTACCAATATATTTACATTTGTATTTAAATAAATAATTATTACATATAATTAAATTAAATTTTTATATTTAATAGAATAAATAATAATTTGTGAGGATAAAAATAGAATTAAGTATATTATATGGGGGTATAAGGGAAAAAAAAGTAAATGTCGGTCACATACCACCGATTCTGTAGTTTTAAAATTTATCCCAAATTTGCCGATTGGATACCATTTGTGACCATTGAAAGTTGAAATAAACATGATTTTCTCACACTCATGGAGTACCATACATTAAAATTCTATCATTCACCATGATCCAAACAGGGTGTGAAGGTTTCTTCATTTTTTGTGTGTAGAAACAATGCCTTTTATATAGTAGCTAAAATTAAATCATAGCCTTCCATTACGGAATGAGATTTGAACCATTGATCTCTTATTTCCTTTTAAAATTTTCAAGTTTCTTCCCCCTTTTTTTTTATTGGGATGACACATACATACTTGGATTTTAGATGGAAATATAGAAATATATATAATTGTAAACCGTTGAACTTTTCTGATTTTTTTTTTCTCTTTTTTTTATGTCATCTGAAAAGCTAATTTAAGCTTGACCTAATCATTTGCTTCAAATTGGCCCCTAACAGAAAAGCCCAACATAAATGGGTCATATTTTGTCCACTATCTATATAATTTTTTTTATATATTGATATAATATTATATTTGAATCACATAATAAATATTTTAATAAATAAATTATATTATTTTTATACATTTTAAATTTAATTATTTTTATACATTTTAAATTTAATTATTTTTATAAATTTGTAATTGTAATAAGAATTTTAATTAAACAATTAATTTACTTAAATATTAAAATGTTACTTTAGTTACGAAATTAATAGAAATATTCATATATAATTCTAAATCTCCTAATGTATGTCATAAATATTTTTATAAATTAATAGAACTTGTCGCAAATTAGACGGTTCTCCTTTTCTATAAATAAGGACCCTCTCCCACCATTCTTCCTCACCCATTTTCACCCTCAAAGACCAAATTTATAGAGAGAGAAAGTTAGAGAGAGAAAGAAAAAATTAGAAAAAAGGGGACTAGCTTACAAAGAGTTATCAGCAATCGGTAAGGGATTCAATATTTTTTTACACATTTTAAGAGGCATTTCTAGAAAAATATTTTAGTAAATATTGATTTTGTTGCATGATTTGTGGCATGATTTTGAGGGTGTGATGAATTTTTTTTTATAGTTGTTTTAAATGTATGTGTTATAAATTCTTACATTGTTATAAACAAATTGAAATGAAATTCAAACAAGAAGGGTTATATGAAATTTTTGACATGGCATAATACATGAAACATGAATTAATCAGTTAGACTAACTTATTTACTCATGTTGTCCCCACCCTGTCTAGAAAGACATGAGATGACTACTCCTTATGAATGACAATGCAAAAATGTATAGGAGATCTTAAGACCACTGTGGGAAAGTATGATCGTGGTCATAGTCCTTAGGACCACAATGGTTGCTACGACCGTGGTCATAGATCGTGTTATGGTGTGGCAAGCCACAAATCAGTTATGGCGTAGCGAGCTGCAAATCTACTGTGATTGAGCAAGTCGTAAATTGCCATTAGTGTCACCACAGTGGTAGCTGGGAGTCCGTATTAATCAGTAGATAAAAATGTGGAATGGGCTTCGTGCGAAGTATGGTAAAAGACTTAATAACAGTGATTATATTGTTTTGTTTTATTTTCTCTATTGGTGTGTTATTTGTATTATTACGTCACCTTGTTGATCTTGATATTTTTAAATAAATATTTTTCTTATATTAATCCTACTCCCATGGATCGTTGCAATGGTAAGTGGCAAAAGGTACTTTCTTAAACATTAATTTTTTTATAAAATTCATAGTCATGTTGATTTAATATTGTATGCCTTACAGAGTTTCATAAAACTCACCACTTTCTATGCTGGGCCCTCCCAAATGACGTCGATGAGGATGTTTGCGATGAGTTGTCCGCCGAGCTACTTATTGAAGATTGCTTGGATCCTATGGATCTATGATCACTGACAAGTACATGTCTTTTTCCGCACTCTGATGAGTCCATTTACATAGTGAAAGAAGTGGCCTTCCATTTTTATTTTGTATTTTATATTTTGTTGACACTTTTAGCCTCAATTGTATATGTAATTGGGAACTCATATATTATAAATTTTTGTTGTACATATTCTACTTAAATGCACTCATATTTTATATCGGTATCAAGCACTCTTATGCTATAATTCAATATTTAGGATGTCACAACATATCAAACCCTTCGGACTTTAGAACAAATGAATTTTGATCCGTACTTCAACAACCAATATTACCTAGATAGATCCATAAACTTGACCACTATTTTGGCCCCATATTTACTTGATGGAAACAATTATCAAACTTGGGCAAGATCTATGCAATGAGCTTTGAGTGTAGAAAATAAGGTAAGGTCATATATGGAACTTTAACCAAACTAAAAGATCCAACGGATCCATAAAACAAACATTGGGAACAGTGTAATAACATCATAATCACCTACATACAATATGTTGTTAGTCCATGACATCAGAGCTAATACATTTTATGCTGAAACAACATATAAATTATGAGTTGATTTGGAGAAAAGATTCTCTCGATGAAATGCACTAAGAGTGTATCAGGTCAAACAATCCATGGCAAGAATTACACAAAATAAAAAACCAGTAAGAATGTGTTTCTCAAGGCTGAAGAGCCAAATTGAAGAGTTTTTAAACTATCAGTCCATCCATACACTTGTGGGGGTGTGAAACCCATCATTGAGGACCAGGAAAGTGATTACAAAATAAAGTTCTTGATGGGCCTCGATGAATCCTACAAAGATATCACTACACAAATTCTAATGATGAGTCATTTCCTCAGGTGGATGATGCCTTTTTCGTTGTGCAACAAGAGAAGAAGAGGAGAGAAATTTTTGTGAATTATGTGGCCAATAGGGCCATGGCTTTTATGATAAGGTAAATGGACAAGAAAATGAGACTTCAAGCCCTGATAAGAAAAAATATTATTGCACACATTACAAGATGAGTGGACATTCTTTAGAAAGATGTTTTAAAGTAAATCCAAACAGAGTTGTATGTTCTAACTGTAATATTCTCTTGGAAACACAATAGTGGAATGCTACAGGGTGAAAACTCAAGTGAAGGGTTACAAACCACGAGGGCAGATAGCCTAATGTGAATAAGGTATCTTCTAGTAGCACAAGTGAGGAGTCTAGAGGGGAAGAGCATCACATCCTGACCAAGGAACAATACAATGAATTAGTGGCAATTATTCAACATAACAGAGCCTCAGTCAACATGGTGCAGTTGCCTTCAAAATGTTCACAGGAGTGGAGCCTAATTGGCTTCATAAGTATGTTTTCTTGTTTCAATGTTCCATGTTGAAAGTAGATCAAAATATACACGTACCTTGGATTATAGCTACTAGTGCATCTGATCATATTGTGTATACCTCACATTTATACACTGAAATTCCATCAATTGTTGCCTCTAATATAGTCTTACCAAATGGATAAAAGATAGACTTGTCTCATGTTAGAGTAGATAAACTCAATGATGAACTCACACTTAATAATGTGTTATGTGTTATCATATTTGTAACCCCCAAGTGTTATTATTTTTATTTTGTAATTATTTGAATTCTTTTGATTTTTAATTAATTTAATTTAATTTTATGAAAATAAAAATAATAATAATGATAAAATTTTGTAAAAATATTATTTGAATTTAATTGAAATTGATTTTGAAAAAAAGGGGTGAAAATTTGGATTCTGGGGGTGTTTTGAAAAGAAAATCCGAAATCGGGGGTCCAAACGTAATTTAGAAAAGTTGTACCACGTCAGCACCACGTCAGCAGCCATGTCAGCGGCACGGTCAGTAGTCCCGGCCAACTAGGACACGCCGCGTGGCAAGGAAACGCTGACCAGGGGACGGGCCACGTGGGCGATCCGCGTGCGCGCGATCGGACGGCCCAGATCCGTTCCTGCAGCACGGACGACCCAGATCAAACATTCACATGGACGGCCTAGATTCACGCGTACGGACGGCCCAGATTCAATCAGGCACGGACGGCCCAGATTTAATCCCAATTAAATTGCAATCAAACGGTCCAAATTTAATCTTGATGGACGGTTGAGATTAAAAGGAAAAGGGTATAAATAACCCCACCCACACCTGACCACAAAAACCCTAACGCTAGTGCCTCACCGGAGAAAAAGAACCAGACGCCGGAGGGGCCGGCCGCCGCCACCTGCCGCCGCACCGGAGAAGTTTCTGACCACCGATCAAGGTAAATTTTCTTTCCCTTGCTCGTTTTTCAATGCTGAGTCTGCCTATGGCCAAACTGGGGCCAAACCACCGGCCAAACGGTCGGAAAACCTAGCCGAAGCCCAGCGGCGCCGCCGCGCCCCTCCGATGAGGCCCTTCTAGGCCTCCGTTCGATGCAAATTTTATACCACTGTGATCACCGTTCTTTTCTCTATAGGTTGATCGGAGCCAAACATCAAAACGCGACTCACGCCGGAGGAGTCGCCGCACCCGAGAGCACCGCTGCCAGTAAGTCTCGGCTTTTCGTAATTTTTTGGCCCACCGAGGGCCCTAGGGTTGTTTTATCACAGGAACCGATGCAAGTGTGGCCAAATTCGGCCGAAAACGGTCAAAAACGGCCAACCCAAGGTGGATTGCCACCGCAGGCGACGGCGCCGTCGCCGGAGCACGGCGGAGCCGCCGTGCCGGAATTGCGATATTGGCCAAAAGGGGTCCTAGGTCTGATTTGGAATTTTTTGGGACACATGCAAGTACTGGTAGTGCGTTTCAGTTTCCCAGAAAAAATTCAGGGAAATTAGGGACAGACTGTAGGCGCATTGTAGAGTCGAATTCAGACCCCGAAACAGGTAAGGACCCCTCACCCTATTTCCTATCACAGTATTAAAGCTAAATAAATAATTAAACTGTATTGTGTGACTTTATAGATGTATAATTGATTAAGGTTGCCAATGGAGCCTGAGTCTAATACAGTGTTGGTCTGTTATTGTTTGATTTAATTTCCAGTATTAAATGCAGCATGATGTTTGACGTAATTATGTTATGGTCTCGTATGCATGAACTATGGTTCCTTTTATTATGGTTTGTATTATGGTGAACCCGGTACTGTATTGTCTTATTTGGTGTCAATTACTGGTTTACATGTTTTGTATGATTGGATGATTGAGATTGAGAAAAAAGGCAAAAAGGTTATGTGAATTGATAAGTGGATAATGTGAACAGCCTAACTAGATATCCTGAGAGATGGTGGACGGACCAGGTCCGTAGGGAACCCTACCGGGAATGTGGTCTCTCATACCGGACGGGGTATGGGGACGACCCGTTTCACCCTCATACTGGACGGGGTATTGAGGTTCATGGTTTTGGCGCCCATACCGGACGGGGTATGGGGATGGCCCTGGAATCAGGTTGTAAATGTTAATGGTTCACGTGTAGAGGAGACCCCCTATGGATCCCCAGGGATACTAGTAGGCTGGTAAAAGAGGAAATCTGTTTCCTGATGATTGAAATATAAAGGTGTGATATATGTTATGTTATAAAGTGTGTATGATTTCATGATATTATAAGGTTATTGTTTTCATATGTTGTTTTCATGGATCTCACCGAGGTAAGTGGACAGTAAAGGTTTTTATGTTAATAAATGAGTTCGTTATAAATTATGCTCTATTGGTCATTTTTGTTTTCTACCCACCTTTACTTCCGTGGCAGTGAGATAGTGTGATGTCTTTACTGGGCTGGTGTAGCTCATTCCTTATTTAACCATTTCAGATTAGGAAGACATTGTTCCCGAGTCCATTCCGCAGGAAGACGGCGAAGGGGACGCCTAAAGACTCCATAGCTATATTTATAGTTCTTATTTCGAGTATCTCTTTTAGTTAGTTTATTTTTTCATGTTTTGAGTACGTTTAGGTTATTGTGTAAGGGATGTTAATCAAAATTTTTATTACACTTCCGCATTTGACATTTTTAATACATATATTTCATTTAAATTTCTGGGGCCGTTACAATCTTCAATTTTAATTTGATGTCTATAAGAAAGTTAACACAAGATACTAAATGTTGTTTAATTTTTTTCATAAAGTCATTATATTATTTAAGACTTCTGACTTGGAGGAAAGTTGGAGTGGGGGAGATTAAAGATGGATATTATCAGCTTAAACTATCCAAACAACCAGAAATTTTAACTCAACAGTATTTTGTTGGTGTGGCAGGTACTATACCAAGACACAATCAAGAAGAAAAAGACACTGATATTTGGGAATACAGATTCAGACATCCATCTTAATCCAAGTCAATTGTAACTAAAATGTATTGAACTTTAAAAATTGTAAACTTGGTTATATTTGTACTTTACAAAAATGCATAGACTTTGTTTTCCTGATAGTAATAGTAAGGAAAATGGTTATTTAGATTTGGTATAATTTGACATTTGGGGGCCTTGTAGTGAAACTTCTTATGATGGATATCGATATTTTTTAACTATTGTTGATGATTGTAATCGATGCACATGGCTTTATATGATGAAAAGCAAGGCTGACACTAGCCTACACATAGAACATTTTTATATTTGTTGAAACTCAATTTCACATAAAAGTTAAGGTCATTTGAAGTGACAATGGTAAAGAGTTTGAGATGAGGAAAATCTTCATTGAAAAAGGGATTATGCACTACAAAACTTGCGTAGAGGCTATTCAAAAAAATGGAAAGGTGGAGAGGAAGCACCAACAAATCCTCAATATTGTAAGAGTTTTAAAATTCTAAAGCAAACTTGACATAAGGTATTGGAGTGAGTTTGTGCTTACTACCACTTATCTTATTAACAAAATCCTTTTACAACAATAGGAAATAAAACACCATTTGAGGTGTTGTACGGGAAGAAACTAGAATATAACCACTTAAAGGTATTTAGATGTCTCACATTTAAATCTACATTAACAGGTAATATACATAAATTTGATCCTAGAGTCAAGAAATGCATTTACATAAGATATTCCCTGTTGATTAAATTAGCGGTCACATGACTTCAATGTTACATTTTCCTTCTATGCACCACACATCAATAACCTTTACTAATTTAGTCCATAATGCCAAAACAACCTCCATAATTTGTCTTGTTAAGACATTCCTTGTTGATTAAATATTAAATTGTGCACCCGATATTAAAAAAAAGGAAATAACATAAACAAACTTTAATGTGCAAAATGTCAATTATTCAACCACCGAAACATTCATCATCATATTATGGATTACTCAAATGACATAACCTTAAAACATGTTCTGCATATGTCTTTAGAGGTAGTCTTTTAGTCAATGGATCACACTTTGATATCTTCTCAGCATACCAATAACATAACTGATATCTGGTCTAGTACAGGTTTGAGCGTACATCAAATTTCCCACAGCAAATGCATGAGGAATTTTCTTCATCCGCTCCCTTTCTAAATCATTCCTTGGGGTACTAAGATTTACATAATTTGTCACCCTTAATAATGGGTGCAACTCTAACTGAACATAACTGCATATTAAATCTCTCTAAAATTCTATTAATATATCCTTTCTAAGACAAACCTAACAATTTGCTAGATTGATCTCTGAAGATTTCTATTCCAATTACATAGATTGTCTCACCCATATCAACCATCTGAAAATTTTTAGAGAGATATTTCTTGTTTTCGTATAACAAACAAAGATCACTACTAAATAGCAAAATATCATCCACATATAGTATCAGAAATATAAAATTGCTCCCACTAATTTTTAGATATATGTATTGATCAACAATGTTTTTCTTAAATCCAAAAGATGTAATGGTATCATTGAACTTTATATACCATTGTCTGAAAGCTTGTTTAAGACCATAAATGGATTTCTTTAATTTTGTAAACTATATTTTCTTTTCCTTTCTTTACGAACCCTTCAGGTTGTTCCATATAGATATCTTTATCCAAATTCTCATTCAAGAAAGCAGTTTTCACGTCCATTTGATGTAATTCTAAATAAAAATGTGTTATAAGTGCCATAATTATTCTAGGGAGTCCGTTTTAGAAACTGGAGAGAAGGTATCTCTATAATCTATACCTTCCTTCTAAGTAAAACCTTTGACCACTAGTCATACTTTAAATCATTTGATACTACCTTTAGCATCGTCTTTGGTCTTGAAGACCCATTTATAACTGAAACTTTTATAATTATCGAGCAATTTGATAAGATCCCAGACATCATTATGGTTTATAGATGTCAACTCTTCTTTGATAGCTTCTATCTATTTATTAGAATCATTAGCTTCTAAGGCTTGTGAAAACGTAACCGGATCTGTTCTTATCCCAATATCAAAATTAGATTCTTGTAGATATACCACATAATCATATGATATAGTAGATTCCCTTTTCCTTTGAGATCTTCTCAAAGGCATTGATTGAGATTGTTCTACAACATTTTCAATGACAACGTCTTCTTGTGGAAATGAACCATTTCTATTATGTAGTTAAGTTTTTGTAACTTGTTGAGAATGATGAGCTATAATTGTTTCTTGAGGCAAAAAAGGTGGTGGGATATGCACTACTATTTCCTAAAGTTCTAATTTTCTTAATTCTTCACTCCCACTAATTTTGCCATTCTCTAAGGAATTGGCATTACCAGTTTCAACTATTTGTGTACCATTGTTAGGATAGTAAAAACTATACCCTTTGAACTTATCTGGATAAACAATAAAATATCCAAATATTGTCCTTAAATCTAGCTTTTTCTCATTAGGGTGGAAGATTCTTGCCTCTGCTGGACAACCCCATATATGTAAATGTCTTTAGCTTGGTTTCCTACCAGTCCACAACTCAGAAGGAGTTATAGATATTTCCTTATTAGGAACTCTATTCAAGATATACATTGCAATCTTTAAAACTTCACCCCATAAAGAAATAGGTATAGAAAAGTAACTCATCATTCTCCTAACCATTTCCATTAAAGTACGATTACACATTTCAACAACGCCATTATGTTGTAGCGTACCTGGCATTGTGTATTGAGCACAAATGCCATGCTTTTCTAGGAATTTGGCAAAGGGACCAGGATTTTATCCTGACTCATCATATCTACCATAGAATTCACCAACTCAATCAGATCTCATAAACTTAACTTTTCTATATAATTGTCTCTCAACCTTTGTAATGTACACGTCAAAAAATGTCAATGGCTTGAGACTTATCATGCATTAGATATACATAACCATATCGAGATAAATCATCTATAAAAGTGATAAAATATCTCTCTATAGTGAAACAAGGGATGGAGAGTAGCCTGCAAATGTCTATATGAATTATCTCAAGAAGCTCATTGCTTCTTGTGGCACCTTTCTTTGTATGTTTAATTTTCTTTCCTTTTATGCAATTTGTACATACTTGAAAATTAGTGAAGTCAAGATTTTGTAAAATTCCATCATTCACTAATCTCTCAGTTTTTTTTCTAGATATATGCCCTATCCTTTTATGCCATAATAATGAAGAATATATCATTAATTAAGCCAATATCATATAAAATACCAAGACCAACTGTCATTAAATTAAACACTAAACTTACTTTTCCACAAAAAAAAAATAAACTGAATATTCAATAACATCTAATTTTGATAGTGAAATTAAATTCCTAGAAATTGAAAGAGCATAAAAAAATGTTCAAAATATCCATCTGATGACCAATCTCTAATAACGAGCCTTCAAAAATAAATGAATCTATTTTGCATATTCAAATTTATTTGAAATCTTTCTTTATCTTTATCGATACTTAGATTTTTCTGCTTTTTTATTTAAATTACTTTAAATCCTTATATCTATCTATTTTTAACAGTTTTAATTATTTAAAAAAATTAAAAAAATTTAATAGAATTCAAAATTATAAGTACAAAAAAAATGGATCAAAATTTGAATAGTAAAAATATTATTTTGTCCTTAATATAATTTTTACACTAATAAAACCTTAATTATCAACCACATAATAAAATTGAAATAATATAATTAACCAAAAAAAAATTCCAAATACAATATTTTCAAGAAACATAAAAAAATAAATTTTATTTATAAATACATGATAATATACATGATTAATTAATAAAGTAATGAAGAAAAAAGAGACAAAAGACAAGGTAGCAAATGATCCTTCAAAATTATAATTAGCAACTCATTGAACAATATTTATAATAGTAATATTGGGTATTTTCCTTTTTAATAATTTTTTTCGGTGCTTTTGTTTCCTTGCAAAATTATTTAATACTTTATGTAATTTTTCTAAATTAAATTTAAATTTAAATGATTCAGAAATTAGCTGCTAATTCTGATTATATATAATTTTATGAACATAATTAAATAATTAATCAAATAATAGCTTGGAGGGGCTTTCAACTACTTCAATAAGATCCAAACTTAAATTTTTATTGTAACATTTTATTGAGAATTTTTTTTTCAATTGCAAACTAAATTTTAAATAATAAAAATTAACAAGCAAGTTATTAATAATATATGATGTTAAATTTTTAATGTTTGTAAAATTTATATTAATTTTCTCAAAAAAAATATGTTACCTACATTAATTTTCTATCTCTTCAATTTTTTGCTTTAAATTATGTCATTATTTCATTGCTTCTTTAGATATTATTCTATTTTAGAGAATATTTTCAATTACATTTCTACAGAATTCTATTCGTAAAGGTACTTTGGCAACACCAAGCCACTGAGTAATTCATCTGGAAACTAGAAGATGAAATGAAACCTAAGAACCTTCATCTATTTGTAGTACCTGATAAGGTCAATTTGGAGGACCAAATTCCCTTTCAAGGAGGGGAGAATCTAATAGCGTAGATTTTTCGAATTCTAGTTTCTCGCATTTGGTATGGTTGATTAAGTGTGTATATGTATCTAGGAGGATGTAGTATGGATAAGAATTGGGTTTAATGATAAATAGGAAGGAAATAGTAAAATTAGGTTAAGAGAAATCCCTTAATAGTGAGAATATTCCCTCAAAGGGGAAATCATTTGGCCCAAAAATGTTTCTCAAGGCTGAAACGACATCTTAAGAAGATGCAAAGCATTCAAGACTATGAAAAAATTGTTTCGAAGTGAAATTCAAAAGATAAAGGGAAGTTAGGTTGTGTATGAAAACCCTAATTCATGAATAATAGGAGACAATGATCTTTTATGATTGAAACATTTTATGATATAAAAATACATAGAATTTGAAGCCCAAACTTAGTAGAAGGCAAGCTAAGACATGAAAAAAGATGTTAAAAAAGAAAAAAATTAGTAGAAGAAAATTCAGGATAAAATTAAGGAAAACCGATAGACGTATAGAGAATTTTTTAACGGCTTTCTATTTAGGGCTTATGGGCTTAGGTGGGCTTAAAGGAGTCTAATGGGCTCTATTTTAGCTCGATTTTGGAGTTAAATGGAAAAAAAAAGATGGATAACGATGAGGAAGCAAATGGAAGATTGTGGAAGAATCTAGAATAAGAATGAAATAACATGATGAAAGATGACAACTTTTTAGATGAAATGACATCATAAAAAGTGATAACTTTTAGATAAAGTGACATAACAAAATGTGGCAACCTTTTGATGAAGTTACATGGTGGAAGGATGGGAACTTTTCTCTCGTGGCTCCCCAATCCTATAAATAGGAGATGGTGGAATGGAGGAAGAGACATTGTGGATGAGAGAAAAATAGTGAGCAACATAGAGACGAAGGAAGAAGGAGTACAAAGTGTATAATTTTTTGAGAGTATTGTGAGGATTATAGACAAAAACCTTGAAGAAACTCTCCTTGCATGCTTTAATTATAACAAACCAAGTGAAGAACAAACAAAAAATTAAGTGCTAATGGGTCATATATACATATACATAGTACTAAAATATTCAACAGACCAAATGTATAAAAGAAAGAATGAGATAGTGTTGCTACACATTGGAGTTTATAGTGGAAATTAAGTAAACAAGGTTACTGTTGTTTCTATACTGACAAATTTTGATGTAAACCATGTTTAACTTTGTAATGGAAGCTATATTTTAGAGAATGATGAGATAGTTATTAGTGATAGTTTACAAAGGTGTCTTGGGTCTCCTGGGGTAAGCCCTTTCCATAGATTTGATCATAAAGATCTCTTTTTTACAAATCAAATTTTTTTGAATAAGGGCTATAAAATGACTTATAAAATTAGAGGATACTCTAAAGTGATTCCCTCTTAAATAATAAGTTCAAAATTATCAAAGTTCTCTTCTCCCAAAAGTACCAATGAACAATCAAGAGAGGAATAAATTAAAGAGAGAATCATGAAAAGCAACTTATGAAGTTTTAACTTGTAGGTTCAACAAAAATTTATGGTTAAATTATTTCCTTGTAAACCTGATATCAGTGAGTCATTTGTAAGAAAAGAACTTATAAGCCTAGTAGGAATAAGTTTAGAGATTGTATTTAAAATATTAAAAAGGTGCTATTTCGAGTTTGATGAGAGCCTTAGTTTAGGAAAATTGTTCTATCTAAGCTAATGAAAATATAGCAAGTAGTTTTTATATAAGCCATTGAAAATGTAGTTTTTTTACTTTTATCTTAGTAATTGAAAAATTGATAAAAGACCATTTTCAAGAAAGAAAGTAAATCAAATATAACTCGGCAATGGTATCAATAATTACTTTATGTTTGAGCCATAATAAGGCATTTCTTTACCATTGATGATACCAAAAGTTCTAGAGAATTCATAAAACTAATTTTATTTATATTTAGAAAATGTCGTTCTCTCTATCTCTTCTACTGGATTCCTCTCAAATGGGAGGACTTGGGTTTACAATTTATTTATATATCTTAAACATAAGTCATACGATTGGTTTCAACAAATATCGAACCGTTGGATTGATTGAGGCCATTTTCGTCTTTATATGTGTGAAAATAACCCTTAGCCATTCAGTTTTGCCCCTTTGAAGTTTGACCATATAATCTACGATTTCATTAATGGCTTTTTGGTCTTTTTATATTTTCTTAAATTTTGGCTATTAGATCATTTTAGGGAGGATGCAATCTAGATCGTCCATTTGACTTTTAGTCATGAAAGGATTTGGGTTGTTTAATCAGATGATATGTGCGCGAATGGGTTTTGGTCGTTTAATCTAGCCCACGAATGACAGGAGTGAACTTTGCTTCAGACACTACTTATTTTTTCTTCCTTGAAGAAAGCTCTGATGCTTTTCCCCACAAATAGTCTTCTCCGACTGCAGTAATTTTTTCATAATAGGGACTTGAATCACATTAGGAAAATAGCCCCAAAAAATGATATAACCATAAATGAACTTCAGTAAAATAGTCATTAAACCAGTATTATGACAACTCTATCCATGGTAGGCAAGAACATTGCCACTACGGACTCATATTTTTTCTATTTCTAGTGATTATCCTGTATATATGTATACATATATATACACACACACACACACATGCCAGGCAGTAAAATAATGTTGTACTTCAAATTCTTATATATACTTTTAACTATTTTAATCATTTAAAAGAATTTAAAAATCTGGGACTATTTTTTTAATAAAATACACAATTACAATTACAAAAAAAAGGATTAAAATTTGAACAGTAAAATAATGTTTTGTCCTTAATATAATTCTTACAATTTGAAATGAGCAGATTTACAATTATTCATATAATTATTTTTCAGTTTATTTATTTATTATACATTATGTAATTATAATCATACTAAAATTAATTAATTAATTTTTTATCAAATTTCAAATAAAATTATATTAACTTAGAAAATTAAAACTATAATTTCTATTAAAATTAAATTACAAAATTATTTAAAATATTTAATAAAATTTTATAAAACATAATATAAAAATTTAGTTTATTTTAATAGTATTATTAATTATAAATTAGGCATGTTCAGCTACAAAGAAACAACAACCTTATTGTTGCAACACAAGAGGGGAATTTGGTTGCATCAACTTCAACCAAGAAAACAAACCGTCTACACCTACAACAAACATTTAAATATGAAAAGTAAAACTAACTCAAAAAATTTTATATTACAGATAATAAATAATGAGAAAGAGTTACCAAGGTAAAAGTAACATTTTGATTGAAAAGAAAACTTATTGGTTCTAAGTTATTAGAAAACTTATGTTAGATTCAAATCAAGAAAAACTTTTAGCTATTAAAGAAACATTTTTTATTATTGTGAATAGTCTAGTTGAAGGTGTTGGACTTTTTATGGTGGATGGTGTGTTTTGGGTTGCTGATGATGCATTTTTATGGAAGATCAATTCACCTAACAATAAAATTTAGTTAAGGACACTGAGAAATATAAATTTTATGAAAAGATAAAAGTCGATAGTGTATAATGTTATAGTGGATGAGCATGTAAAGATAAAAGTCAATATAGTTTTGAATTTATGTATGTGGATATGATTATCTTATTTATTTTATTTCATCTCATTTTTTCAGTACAAAAATTTTATAAAAGATACTCGTTTTGTAACATCATGATGTTTATATGAATAAATTTTTACTAAAATTTTATTTACGCATTAAGGGCATTTTGGAAATAAAAGGAAAGCCATGTAAATTTAAACAATTAAGAAAAACCCCAAAAATTTATTAATTGTATTCATAAGAATATAATTGAAAAGCATATATTAGAAAGGGGAAAAATTGTAATTAGCTAGGAAACCCAGATGAAAGAAAATTAAGCGGAAGGGGGAAGAACGTAACTTTAGAAAGGCAGGACACCTCAGCAAATGAGACTGACCAATAATGCCCCACCACGTGGATAGCCACGCTAGCTAACCTGCACGTGTGGTCAGCTGCACAAGCAGGAGGGTGTGCATATCAGACTGTTAGGATTCTAGATGCTGATCGAACTGCTAAGGGGTAATTCAGAAACGAGCAACTGGGACTAAAAGCCAGGAAGATCGAACAATCAAGAGAACTGACGGTCCCAATTTGTGGAGTAAAGAGATCTAACGGGCTAGATTTTGCTGGGATGCAAAGTATGAAATTACCATTAGTGAGGCTTGATCCTACTGTCCTTCTGTTGCCACGCACGCAAAGATTGGAAGGCTATGAAATTTAGGGGTGAGTATGAATAGAGTGGTCCGCTACCCCCCTGTTGAGCAGAAGCGTGATGCAGAAGAGAGAAGAGCGGTCGAGTTTAGTGGTGAACCGAGGTGCCGGGTTGCCAGAGAAGGAGGCCGACGCCGGTGGCTTTTCACTTCTCCTTCCTTTGCTATTTCGATTTAATTTTTCATTCACACCATGTATGTGTTTACACGTAGATTTAAAAAAGGTTTAAAGCTGAGAGAGAGGGAAACTTGAATGCCGAGAGGAGCTCCGATCCCCCTTTCCATTTAAATTCAGGTGAAGGTACAAGTTGCTATTAGAAGTCCTTAAAAATTAAATCTAACTAGTGGGTTTTTTTTAATAAGAACTTTTATGCAGGATTTAACCCGACGGAGATTATTCACTTGTTTTTATTTTTCTTTTAAATTCTATTTTTCTAGCTTCAAATTTATTTTCTGTTGATGGATGAAAACGGAGAAGCGAGGTGAGGGTACGTGTAAGGAAAGGTTTGAAGACAAAAACAAATACTTATATATATGCTTATATATATCTATCTCTGCATGTTAGTACATATATACTCTCTGTGTGCGCGTTTGCTTTATGTATATATATACTTATTTATGTATATATGTATACGTATATACATGCGTGAGTATATGTATACACTTTATATGTGTGCGTTTTCTGTATATATATACTGAGTGTGTGTTGATTCATAAATATACATATAATCGATACATATATATATATATAGCTATATAAGTGTGTGTGGGTGACTGTATGCATGAAAATATTATGTATGCGTATAAATACCTGTGTACGTAAATGGAGTAAAACCCAAAATAGAAAATGGGTCAAACTAAAGAAAATACTCCAAAATTACTAGTGGGCAGAAACCAAAGTATGTAACTTATGAAATAAAAAAAATACATAGTAATAATAATAAAGAAAAATGTATGTTTAACAGGGAGTTTGGGTTATCGACCCAGTTAAAAGATGAGCTGGTTGGTTAAGAACTTGCAATGGGTCAAATAAAATAGCACTGGTGGGTTTGGGCTTGTGGCATAGGGGAACACTACATTTAATTAAGAAGTTTGGTAATGGATTGAATATAAAAATATATAAAGGGCTTTATAAGGGTATTAATACACCAAGGAAAAAAAAGGAGAAAAATATTATAAATACTTATAATCAAATAAAAAAATAGACCCCATATGTCTGATAAAAATTAGTTAGAGTGATTTTATAAATTTAAATTGGATTACACCTTAAAAAATACAAAGAAAATATGTGAATAACTATTAGACAAAGTAAAGGAAATTTACAATGCTTAAGGAGAGTACACGGAAAAAACTTAATTGAGAATACAAAGATTAAGACTTTTCGTAAGGTCAAAAGTTTAGAGGAAAAATCACTTAAATTTAAATAAAATAAGAGTAAAAAGATACATTCACAAAGTCAAATCATAGTAGCAAACTTCAGAAAAATTTAATAAAGACTATTGAGTGAAAATTTAGGTCAATATAAGGAAAATTTTAAATAGTACGAAACTACGTGATACATCTAACTGTTTAGTCAAATATCAAGTCTGTGAGGGTGTGTATATGATCAAAATCTCGTCTATCTAAGTGATAGTGAACCCTATTACATAGACGATAAGGTTATTGTACACTTTTTCTCTTGTATGATTATTGTATATGAGAATAATGTTATTGTGCATTGTAGCTGCTATGTGATCTTATACAAATGTGATGCTGTTATTATGAATTGTATCTATTGTGTGATTTTGTACAAATGTGATGCTGTTATTGTGAATTATACCTGTTGTGTGTTCTAATACATATGTGATTAATGTTATTATGCATTATATTTGTTGTGTGATCTAGTAAAAATATGATTATTTTTACTATGCATTGTATTTGCTGTGTGATAAGGTAAAAATGTGATCACTGTTACCGTAATTATATCCAAATTGATAGTGATGTCCCGATAAGTCTTCGTGATAGTACACAATACTAAATTATATTAATTATTTAAATTAATTTTCTAAAAAATACTATTGCCCGCATCGATATCTTATATTTACTTTTAGCTCTTTTAGTCATTTAAAAGAATTTAAAAACTTGTGACTATTTTTTTAATAAAATACACAATTACAATAACAAAAGAAAATTGATCAAAATTTGAACAGTAAAATATTGTTTTGTCCTTAATATAATTCTTACATTTTGAAATGAGATGATTTACTATGATTCATATAATTATTTTTACTTTATTTATTTATTATAATCATACTAAAATTAATTAATTATTTTTTCATCAATTTTCAAATAAAATTATATTAAACTTACACAATTGGAACTATAATTTCTATTAAAATTAAATTACAAAATTATTTAAAACTTTTAATAAAATTATATATAACACAACAAAAAAAATTTACTTTATTTTAATAGTATTATTAACTATCCAATTTTTTCTTT
This sequence comes from Carica papaya, assembly GCF_000150535.2. The sequence continues at coordinate 92,026 of NW_019014438.1, read as the reverse complement.
CAAATTTTCTTACTGAATTAATTAATTAATTTAAAATGAGGAAAAAAAAGTTTCGTTATCATGTTAATTCAATTGAAGAACAATTTGAATATACAAATCAACCTACAAATGGCAAAATGATCAATTAGGCTTGATTTGTTTTTGTTAGAGAAAATGAAGAGATTGGCTACCTGAATATAATGCTTTGTTGAAATATGAGAGAAAGAAGTAAAAAAGACTAATTGAGAAATTCAAGCTTTGATTTGTGGTTGATACTAAAAGCCTTCAAGTACATGGGTATTATAGGTACTACAACTACTACTACTATTACTACTGTTGTTGCTATTATTGCTACTCTTCTATTGTTATTACTACTACTACTGCTACTATTACTACTACACTATTGTTTTTATTGTTGCTACTACTGTTATTACTACTACTGCTACTACTGATGCTTGTACTACTGCTGATGCTTGTACCGCTGTTGCTACTACTGTTACTGTTGCTACTGTTCCTACTACTGCTACTGCTACTGTTGCTGCTGCTGCTAGTGCTGTTACACTTACTACTACCATTGTCACTACTACTACTTATTTTTCTTATTATTCTTATGCTTCTTCTTCTTCTTCTTCTTTTTACTACATTCTGAAGCGCAACCATGCGAACGCTCCTCTTACAACAACAAGCTTGGTCCATTTCTTTTTTTTTTATATTCTTCAATTTTCTGCATATTCTTATTTTCTTGCACAACTTAATTTTTTTTCTTCTTGTTGCTGATTTTTAATAATAAGTTGTTGAATATTATTTTATTTTTAATAATAATAAAATAAATTAATCTTTGTTAATAATTAGTTAATTCGTGAAAATATTATATTATTCAATTTAATAAATATTTTGATATTATTTAGAATTATAATATTTAAGATGGTACCAAATAAAAAGACCACTAATGTCTTTCTAGTAACATAATCAAATACCAAATATTATAGTAGTTTTATAACTTTTATTTTTAAAATGTATTGATGTGTGTACGTGTTTCTATTATAAAGTTTACATATTTATGAATTAAGCAAATTTATTGATGCATATACGTGTTTCTATTATCAAGTTTATATATTTATGAAATAAGTAAAGTAAAAAAAAATAATTATCTTTTTCATAAACAACAAAATATTTTCCAAACAAAAATAATTTCAGAAATAACTTGTGAATTTAAATATACACAAATTTAAAAATTAAAAAGAATGTTTTGAAACCATGCATCACTTCACATAGTGTAATGACCCTGCTTAGAAACCCACATACAAGTGCTCATAAACTTAAGTATCAAGAAAATATATATATATATATATATATATATATATATATATATATATCAAATAAACAAAATTCGAGAAGATCCAAAACATGTGTTCATACATTCATATAGTTCCGAAATTCTACCACTTGAATGTACATTTTTTTTCTATCTATCTTACTGTTTCTTGCTTTTTTTTTCTTCTCCTTTTCAGCAGCATTGTTCTTGTATTCCTATTCACTGATGAATCTCTATCTAATTTCACTCCTACACAACTTTAGTTTCCCTTTTCTTGTTTCCTCTATGTTTCTAGAATTAGGTTGATGGGATCAGGATCACTCTCTTGTTTTATTTGATATGGAAAAACAATATTAAATAATAGGATTAACATAAAATGCTCAATAAACCTAGATAAGCACCTCAAGCAATTAGAATATACATTACAATGCAGTAACTAATTCACCCTGGTGGGTGTTTTCCTCAACTCAAATCAGTTACCTGTAATTTACTCTTATCCTGTAATGCCCTGCAACCTATAACAGTTGAGACATCCTATTTTAAATTACCAAGTAATACATACTTGTAAAATTCATCATCATCTAATTTAACACAGTCAAAATATTCCTTACAAATATACATGTAAAAGGCAAAACCTCCTCCACGTACTTACCTATCAAGTACACTTAGCTTCTTATCAACATACACTATACCACAATGAAAAAGAAAGATGTTCTTACACATGTGTGTTAATTTTAGCTATTATGTCTGTGTGAGTATAATGGCTCAAATCTCACTTATTCTCTACTTGTATCCCCTATGTATTGGATTCCACTGGTGGTGAATCATGTCCTGATTCTTGTTATACTACATCTGTAAATAAACAGGAATGAGCCTACACATGCCCATAAAGTTAAATTTAGATTTAAACAATGTATTAAAATCAATTAAATTCCTAAACCGGAGTTGCCCTCAACTCTCTCTCTCACTCTAAATAGTCCCCTTTTTCCCTCTATAGGAAAATTCTAGATATCTTAGACTCTCCCCAAAGCTCACAAGTATAAATAGCTCGTTATCCACTTTCCTAACTCATCCCCAATAGTATCTCTACTCTTTGTCATCACTCTCCCACTCAAATAACCATTTATCCCTCTGCTTATATGGTTCCCATCACACTACTACCTAAATTTCCCTTGAATTTCAGCATAATTACCATGGCAGCTCCTATTTCATAACCCATATGTTACCTCATCCTTGGTCTACCCAGCCGCCCCTTTCAGCCACTCCTTTATAGGTTAAAACACCCTCCCAACACAATAACCATCTGCTACATATTCTCGGTTTTTAACCTTACCATTTGCAATTCCATCTTTCACATTCTGGTTTACCTATTTCAGGGTATTTTTCCTCACTCTTCAACCTATGTTCAACTTAATTTTTCCCACTCATAGTCCCTAAGTGCTCATTTTCTTCTACTTAATAATTTTATACTAATCTGCCTTCGATCTGCATGCCCACATAGTAACCAGAATGATATATCAATAACCATTCCACGCACATTCTATTTTCACATACCTGCAATCCTTTGGTGTTTTCCACCACTCTATTTTTTAACTAAGCATATACCATTTTATATTGAATGTCAAACACATATTTAAATTGTAACAGCTCGAACTCTCATATAGAGTCCTGACCGTACGTATACCATATCATGATAAAATAATCTATAAGAATACTTAGCTCAAAATATCCAATATCCATGAGGCATGTTTAAACTCTAAAATAAATACTCATTAAAAACGAAATCATTAACATTAAGTATTTTTCGAATTAAAATAAGAATTAAACGATCTTCTAGCAAGTCTTTCACTATTCAGGAGCGAGGTTCCTTATCTAAAAAAAATGAATAATAAATAGAGTGAGCTCAATATGCTCAATAAGCATGTAAATACCAACAAATAATAGGATAATTTGTCCAAGTTGGTAGAAAACATAAAACTACCGACGAAGATGGTTTAACACTTTTCTCTTTAATTCAGAAAATACGTGGTATCTACACCCAAATTCATTAACCAAATCTTATAAATCATTTTATTTAGTAAACATTCAAAATTTATTATTTCAGTACCATAACTCAAGGCATAAACAGTTCAATAAATAGCATAATTTAGTATTCAGTATCACAATTTAGACAATAAGCAGTTCAGTAGATATTAATTTAGTATTTCAATATTATAAATGTTACACATGACTCTCTATTTATTCTTATCCATTTATATCCTATTAATAATAGTTTTATCGTTAGATGCCATTTATGCCGGTATCAACAAGAGCAGTAAGGATCCCCTCTACGATGTGAACACATTATAATTCAGTTCATAGTTTACAGTTTGTAATATACAGTATTCAATTTACAGTTTCATAGTACTTTTTGCTTCGCCATGTATCGCTAAAGTCGTATCTACAGATAGGGTTCACCACGGTCACACGACAAAAGGATATACACACACACACCCCCCTCAGTGATACCGGTTAAATGAGTTTTCCAATCTTTTAATGTCTATTTATTTATTTCAACTCTATAATAAATTTTCTAATTTTTGTTATTTAATATATTTTATACCTATAATACGTGTACTGGAACTATTCACCAGCCTAGACTCTTCTACAAATCTTTAATATATTCTCAATTACATAGCAACCAGTACACATACGAATTTAGTTACTAAAACATAGATAAATAATTCATCAGCAATTTCATTAGTAAACATAAATAGGAACACAATAATCAATAGTAAAATATTGTCAGACTCCTGCACCTAATTATAAATTATTAAACATCACAGTTTTAGTATCTTAGAAAGATTAAACTACATTTGTAATCGCTTATGCACTTACTTGATTTTTGTCTAAATCTTGTTCGTAAAATTATCTCTGATTTACAAGATCAACTTGTTACAGTGATATCCGTATCGGGTTAGTAATGAATTGGTTATCCCCTAATTTCAAACATTCATGTCCAGACTTATCCCTAATTCTAAACCGGATAAATAATTTATTGCACTAAAATTAAATAGGATTAATTAACCCTAAATATAAAATAGTAAATCATCATAGTTTTTTGAACCCACCTACTCGAATTGGGTTCCTAGGACTCACTGTGCGTAACACCGGAAGTCCGTACGCCTCCACATGCACCTCCATCGGATCGCCATGCGCCGCAGCCATTCACCGGTGATCACCACTATGGATTGGCAAAATTTCACTGTAGAGCACTTCATGCCCTTAGATCCGACACAGATTTGGTGGAATTGCACCGAAGGGAGCCGCAGAACAGTAAAAAAAATGTTGAGCCGCCGCATAAATCATCTTCTTCTCATACGCACCGTTGCACGCAGCACCAGACTCTCCTATTCCTTTTTCTTCTTCTTCTTTTTCCTCTCCTCTTTTGGTTGCTAATTGATGGTAACCGTAGCCTTTCTCTCTCTATCTTCCTCTCTCTCTCTCTTTCTCTCTCTCTTTCTTTCTTTCTTTCTCTCTTTCTCTCTCTCTTTCTTTCTCTCTCTTTTTCTCTTTCTCTTTTTCTCTCTCTCTTTCTCTCTCTTCCTGCACGAATTTCCTTCCCTTCCTTCGCCTTTTATAGGGAGGGGCAGAAGGAGTCCTGCATGACCCTTCTTCCTCGGCGTGCAGGTCTCCTCTTCACCTTTCCCAACCAGAGGTAAACGCGCCTCTATTTTTTGGCCTAAAATGGCACCGTTTTAGGGTGTCTCCAAAAACGATGTCGTTTTTATTTGTTACATAGACGATCGTTGTCCAGCCACTCACACAACCCATCATAACATTCGTTTTGTGGGCAGTTTATCCAAGTCAGTAAATAAACAATAGTATATTTAATATCCCGGTGTCACACCCATTCTAGCCACAAGTTGGCCATCCACTTACACAACACATTTAATAACCTATAGCAAGTTAATGCATTACACAGTAAAAAAAATCATGCAGATAATGTGACAAGGAAATGATGTGAAATCTAACCCATATTTTGCCACTCACACGCACATAACTATTAACACAACATACAACTCACAAATGCAATACACAATTGTTAATAATACAGTAGATGAGGTACACCATTGTCACACACGTTTTAGTCACCAGCTGGCCACACATCCACACAAAGTTGATCCACACACTAGAAACAACAACCCATGTTTCCTTAGGAAGGTTTTCAGTTTAACACCGTAGTCCCCTAGAAGACCGTCTAATTCCTCTCCCTTTTTCTGCCTTGTAACCCTTTCCATTTATTCTCGTATCTCTCCATCCGTTCTCTCCCTCAAGCACCTATCACTTATTCAAAATTTCATTTCTAAATCATTGCAAACAAAACCTACATTCTGTTGTTTCCTCCCCTTGACTCTCCCTCAAAACAGGCCATGACTTCCCATCTATTTTTTGTCTCCAATGTTCATTCATACTTTTCCATTTTTTTATTTTTAAATTAATTTACATTCAGTTGTCCCTATCTCTTTATCATATCTGATTTATTCCTCCAGGTTACTTTTAGCCATTCATCCTATTTTCTTATTTTTATGACCCTAATTGATTTTCTCCAAAATGTTAACCTTCTATCATGAAAACCCTTTCAGTAAACTATATTTTGTTAGAGTCGATGTGTGAAGTGTGTTGTTTTGTGACTATAAGTGTAAACCATACTGTATTATTGAATATCATGTTGATGTTATTGCAGTACATTGTGAAAACAATGGGTGTGCATTACCACTGTAAATAGAGAAAATAAAACTATAGTTGTAATTGTAACCATTTAACAATACTAGTAGCTATGACCACTAGAAATAAAAGATTGAAGAAGTATGAGAGTAAAGAAAAAAGAGAAGAGAGGTATTCGATTATCAGTCTTGGAAGTTAGGATATTAAATTATTTTTATTGAGCATGTGCAGTTCATTTATTCCCATTTTTCAGAGCACGAAAACCAAGAAAAAAGTCAAGATTAGCCAGAATAATGAGATCTATAGGGTGTGGAGGATATATGTTAACATTAGTTAGTGTTGACTTAATTTTTCAAACTCTAAATCATTATCTAGCTTTTTGAAAGTGTTAACATCCCATGTTACGGGCTAACTATTTTAAATTTCACCAATGTTGTAAGGGAAGAAGTTATAAACAAAGTTAATTATCCATCATGCTCTCAGGGGAATACCAGTCCAACTTTAGGAACTTTTGGGCAAATTCTGATATAGTCATGTCACCCTGGACTAGGTGTGCAAACTCCATTTCTTTCAAATTTCAAAGATGTTCTGGGAGGTACTCTGTATTAAAGGCCATCAAGAATTATTCCCAAGTGACTGGAACGGGCAAGGTGGCCTGCCTCTCCCACCAGCATGTAGGTGGCAAGTATGACTCTCTGTCCAAAAATCACTCCAAGAGTCGTGAAGGCCTTCTCTATCTTAGTTAACCAGTACTCGACCTCTTCAAAGGAAGATCTACTTGCAAAAGTAGATGGATTTAGTCTTTTATACCTCTCAATGTAGCCTGGGTCTACCATGGGAGGAGCTGGTTCTCGTGGGAGAGGGACTAGATTATGCTGGGGATGGACTGGATGGCCCTGTGGTGGTACTAGATGATACGGTGGAGGCACTGGATTATACTATGATGGTGTCAGGTCATGTGGTTGGGGCACCGGATCATACTGTGGAGGTACTGTATTGTATTGTGGAAGAGTAGGGTCGTATCAGGGTTGCTCGACTTGTGGCAGCAGAAAAGGGTCAGGTAACTCCCTCCTTTCCTCCTAGGCCTACTTGGCAATGATGAGTCTCTCTAGCATTTTAAATAATCAGTTAACATCCTCTTGAAGCGAACCCTCTTGGGCTGCTCGGTTTAGTGGGGGTCTTCCTCTCCTCATCTATCTGTACCTGCATTTCACAAGGAATGGTTGAGTGATAATTCATTCTTTAGGATTTTCTAGGGTTTTTGTGCAAGAAATGGTTCCGAGGAATGCGACTCTGATACCAACTGTAACAGCTCGAAACTTAAAAAGAAGTAAATTATAAATTAAGTGTGGAAGCGAAATAATAGCATTAAGGTTTATATTCCTTACACAATAATTCAGATTACCCAATAGGGCTGCAAAAATGACCATTTTAAAAGAAATAACGAACAATCAAAGAAATAACTAAAAAGTAAATAACTAGACATTCTATTCGCAACCCTCTTATGGATCGGGCTCTGGATCTTAGTCCTCTTTATCTGAAATGGTTAATGAAAGAGTGAGCTACACTAGCCCAGTAAGAATTGTCACACTACTCACCGACAAAGAAATGAAGGTTGGTAGAAATCATAAAAATAACTAATAGAGCTCTTAGTTTAAGTAAATTTGTTTATCATGAATAAAATCATTTACCGCATACTTACCATAGCGAGATTTTCAAAACCGACCTATAAAGGCAATAACATAAACAATATCATAATCTCATATTCAATCAGTCAAACAATAACTTTTTTCTTTATCAGCCTACTGGTATCCATTGGGATCCATAAGGATGTCCCTACTACGCGGGAACCTTTATTCAACATTTTCAACTAATGGACCATCCCCATACCCCCTTAAGTATGAGCGCCAAAAGATACCATCCCTCAATACCCCGTCTGATATGGGGTAAAACAGGTCATCCCATACCCCGTCCGGTATGAGCCCCAAAATACAAATCCCCAATACCCCCGCCTGATATGAGGCAACATTCATGATAGGGTCCCCTATGTACCCGATCCGTCCACCATCTTCAAGGATATCTAATAACGCTACCATTCATCCATTCACTTAATCAAATAATTTTCAATTTACCTTTAATTTCCAGTTTCTTAATTAATTGTAAATCACGTAAAATAAGCAATACATGCATCAAGGAAACACAATCGAGTTATCATACAAATTTCAGTGCATTATCATGTATTCAAAGCTGTAAAATCAATCAATCAATCAATTAAAACATGACAAATAGCAATAAATAACCAGTTCAAGCTCCATTAGTAATCTTTAGTTATCAATATTTCTAGATCACGCAAAATACCGTGTTATTTATAATTAGACTTCAATTCCATAACATGGAATAAGGTGAGGGATTCTTACTCGAATTGAAATTTGAAACGCTAAGCTTTCAACTAAGCCTACTGGCTGTCCCCGAGTTTTCTAAATTTTTCTTCGGGGATTAAAACACGCTCCAAGTACCTAAAAATGTCCCAAAAGCCCAAAATCAGTGTTAGAAACCTTTTTTGGCCAATTTTGGGATTTCGACAGGGCGCTGCCGCATGCTCCAGCAATGGCATCGCTGTCCGTGGCAGCAGTTTGCCTTGGGCTGGCCGTTTTCGGCCAATTTTGGCCGGTTTTGTACTCCTTTCTGTGAGAAAATATGTTAAGAGGCCTTGGTTGGTCGAAAAAGTCAAAAAACAGAGGCTTAACGGCGGTGGAGTTTTTGGTGCGACGGCTCCACCATCCCACCTTCGTAGTTGGGTGTTTTGCTTCGGTCAACTTGTAGAAAAAGGAATGGTGATTACAATAGTGCAAAAATTGCATGAAACGAGAATCGGGAAGGGCCTCATCGGAGGCTGTTTTTTTATTTTTCCTACGATAGCGCCACCACGCTTTACCTGCAGTTTCTAGCTCATCAGTTGATCATTTTGCTTTGATTTTTCCATTGGGGTATTCAAAATCAAATTTTGAGCAAATGAAATTTTTTTATCTCTTTTGGCAGTCGGAGGTGGCCCCGGCATGGCGGTGGGAGGCGGTCAACTCCCTTGCTAGCGACTGGTTCTTCTTCTCCGGTAGGGGGAACTGGCGGCTAGGATTAGGGTTTGGTGTGAAGTGGGGTATTTATATCCGTCTCCTTTTAATCTGGGCCATCCATCGCATTTGATCTGGATCATCCGATCGCATTTAAATAAGAAATGAATCTGGACCGTTCATTGCGATTTGATATGGACCGTCTGATCGCATTTAAATAGGAAGTGAATATGGACCATTCATCGCGATTTGATTTAGAGTGTATGACGTGTTTAAAGGGGAATGGATCCGAACCGTCCACACACGCAGGAATAAATTCATACTGTCTGATCGCGGTCACACAGATTGCTAGCATGGCCTTCTGCGTGGCACTGCGCCATTATGCCTTGCCACGCGGTGCGCTTCAGTTTGTCAGGGCTGCTGACTGGGCGTCCTAAATGGCACATTTTTCCTAAATTGGGTTTTAACCCTCAATTTCTGATTTTTCTTTCAAAAATACACCCATAACCCAAATTTTCACCCCTTTTTCGCAAAATTGTTTTCAATTTCATCCTCCACCTATTTTTCTTCATTTTTTACATTAAATGAAAATTCAAGAATTAAAAAATAAATTTTCATACATTAATTTTAAATTTAAAAAAAAAATTAATTAAGGGTATTACATCTTTACTGAATTTCAACTATAAGCTCTAATGTGTAGCAACACTATCTCATTCTTTCTTTTATATGTTTGGTCTGTTGAATATTTTATTACTATATATATGTATATATAACCCATTAGCACTTAATTTTATGTTTGTTCTTCACTTGGTTTGTCATAATTAGAGCATGCAAGGAGAGTTTCTCCAAGATTTTTATCTATAATCCTCACAATTCTCTTAAAAAATCATACACTTCATATTCCTTCTTCTTCCTTCGTCTCTATGCTGCTCACTATTTTTCTCTCATCCAATGTCTCTTCCTCCATTCCCCCATCTCCTATTTATAGGATTGGGGAGCCATGAGAGAAAATGTTCCCCCATGCAACTTCATCAAAAGGTTGCCACATTTTATTATGTCACTTTATCTAAAAGTTATCAGTTTTTATGATGTCATTTTATCTAAAAAGTTGTCATCTTTCATAATGTTATTTCATTCTTATTCTAGATTCTTCCACAATCTTCCATTTGCTTCCTCATCCTTATCCATCCTTTTTTCCATTTAACTCCAAAATTGAGCTGAAATAGAACCCATTAGACTCCTTTAGGCTCACCTAAGCCCATAAGCCCTAAATAGCAAGTTGTTATAAACTTCTCTATATGTCTATCGGTTTTCCTTAATTTTATCCCAAATTTTCTTCTACTAAATTTTTTCTTTTTTAACATCTCTCTTCTTTCATTTCTTAGCTTGTTTTTTACCAAATTTGGGCTTTAAATTCTATGTATTTTGGTCTCAAAAAACGTTTCAATCATAAAAGACATTCTCTCCCATTATTCAGGAATTAAGATTTTCATACATAACCTAACTTCCCATTCTCTTTTGAATTTCACTTCGAACAATTTTCTCATAGTCTCAAATACTTTGCATCTTCTTATGTTGTTTCACCCTTGAGAAACATTTTTTGGCCGAATGATTTCCCCTTTGAAGGAATATTCTCACTATTAAGGGATTTCCTTTAACCTAATTTTACTATTTCCTTCATATTTATCATTCATTAAACCCAGTTCTTATCTTTATTACACCTTCCTAAATACATATACACACTTAATCAACCATACCAAATGCGAGAAACTAGAATTTGAAAAATCTAAGCTATTAAATTCTCCCCTCCTTAAAAAGGAATTCAGTCCTCCAAATTGAACTTATCAGGTACTATAAACATATGAAGGTTCTTATGTTTCATTTCATCTTCTAGTTTCCAGATGAATTACTCAGTAGCTTGTTGTTGCCAAAGTACCTTTATGAATAGAATTCTTTAGAAATGTAATTGAAAATATTCTCTAAAATAGAATAATATCTAAAGAAGCAATGAAATAATGGCATAATTTAAAGCAAAAAATTGAAGAAGAGACAGAAAATTAATCTAAATTTTACGAACATTAAAAGATTTAACATTATATATTATTAATAACTTGCTTGTTAATTTTTATTATTTAAATTTATTTTGTAATTGAAAAAAAAATTCTCAATAAAGTGTTACAATAAAAATTTAAGTTTCGATCTTATTAAAGTAGTTAAAGGCCCTTCCAAGAAATTATTTGAATAATTATTTAATTATTATTTAATAATATTTATAAAATTATATATAATCAGAATTAGCAAGTAATTACTGAATCATTTAAATTTAAATTTATTTTAGAAAAATCACGTAAAGTATTAAATAATTTTGCAAGGAAACAAAAGCACCGGAAATGCAATTACAAAGGAAAATACCCAATATTACTATTATAAATATTTTTCAATGAGTTGCTAATTATAATTTTGAAGGATCATTTGCTAACTTGTCTTTTGTCTCTTTTTTCTTAATTGCTTTATCAATTAATCATGTATATTATCATATATTTATAAATAAAATTTATTTTTTTATGTTTCTTGAAGATATTGTATCTGAAATTTTTTTTGGATTAATTATATTATTTCAATTTTGTTATGTGGTTGATAATTAAGGTTTTATTGGTGTAAAAATTATATTAAGGACAAAATAATATTTTTACTGTTCAAATTTTGATCTATTTTTTGTTGTACTTATAATTTTGTATTCTATTAAATTTTTTTTAATTTTTTTAAATGATTAAAACTATTAAAAATAGATAGATATAAGGATTTAAAGTAATTTAAATAAAAAAAGCCAAAAAATTTAAGTATCGATAAAGGTAAAGAAAGATTTCAAATAACTTTGAATATGCAAAATAGATTCATTTATTTTTGAAGGCTCGTTATTAGAGATTGGTCATCAGATGGATCTTTTGAACATTTTTTATGCTCTTTCAATTTCTAGAAATTTAATTTCACTATCCAAATTAGATGTTGTTGAATATTCAGTTTATTTTTTTTATGTTTCTTGAAGATATTGTATTTGGAATTTTTTTGGGTTAATTATATTATTTCAATTTTATTACGTATTTGATAATTAAGTTTTATCAGTGTAAAAATTATATTAAGGACAAAATAATATTTTTACTGTTCAAATTTTGATCCATTTTTGTTGTACTTGTAATTGTGTATTCTATTAAATTTTTTTAAATTATTAAAACCGCTAAAAATATATAGATATAGGATTTAAAGTAATTTAAATAAAAAAGCCAAAAAATTTAAGTGTCAATAAAGGTAAAGAAAGATTTCAAATAAATTTGAATATGCAAAATAGATTCATTTATTTTTGAAGATAATATATTTAAAATAAAAAGAAGTTCTATGACATACATTAGGAGATTTAGAATTATATATGAAGATTTCTATTAATTTTGTAACTAAAGTAATATTTTAATATTTAAGTAAATTAATTGTTTAATTAAAATTCTTATTATAATTAAAAATTTATGTAAATACTTAAATCTAAAATTTATAAAAATAATATAATTTATTTATTAAAATATTTATTATGTGATTCATATATAATATTATATCAATATATAAAAAAATTTATATAGATAGTGGACAAAATATGACCCATCTGTGTTGGGTTTTTCTGTTAGGGACCAATTTGAAGCAAATGTTTGGGTCAAGCTTAAATTAGCTTTTCAGATGACATAAAAAAAAGAGAAAAAAAAAAACCCAAGAAAGTTCAAAGGTTTACAATTATATATATCTATATATTTCCATCTCAAATCCAAGTATGTGTGTATCATCCCAATAAAAAAAGGGAAGAAACTTGAGAATTTTAAAAGGAAATAAGAGATCAATAGTCCAGATCTCATGCCGTAATGGAAGGCTATGATTTAATTTTAGCTACTATATAAAAGGCATTGTTTCTACACAAAAAAGGAAGAAACCCTAACACCTTGTTTGGATCATTGTGAATGATAGAATTTTAATGTATGGTACTCCACAGGTGTTAGAAAATTATGTTTGTTTCAACTTCCAATGGAAGCAAACGGTATTTGACAGACAAATTTGGGATAAATTTTAAAACTAAAATTATGTTTGTTTCAACTTCCAATAGAAGTAAACGCTATTTGACAAACAAATTTGGGATAAATTTTAAAACTACCAAATTGGTGGTATGTGACGGCAGGTTACTTTTTTTCCCCTTATAGCCCCATATAATATACTTAATTCTATTTTTGTCTTAACAAATTATTATTAATTTTATTAAATATAAAAATTAAATTTGATTACGTGCAATAATTATTTATTTAAATACAAATGTAATTATATTGGTAAACAATTTATTTATTTTTCATTACATACTTCTTATATACCATTTACTATTACATATAATAGGTATAGTAAAAAATGGAAGTACACAGGAGTCGTTGAGGAAAAGATAGGTAAGGACCGAGAGTGGGAGAAGGGATTTTGGGTAGGCACATTCAACCAAATAAATTATGGAAGTAAATTGGAGATAAAAACCTGACAAACCAAACACATAAAGGGGAAGAATAATAAGGGAAGGTGTTTAGGGTGATGGAGAATAGTGAACCAAATAAAGTTAGGTTGAAGGAAACTGTAACAGCCCCGGAAATTTTAAATGAAAATTATATTATAAATATCAAATGCGGAAGCGAAGACAAAATTTGATTAACATCCCTTACTCTAAAACCAAAAACGTGCTCACAAAATATAAAAGATTAAACTACCTAAAGGGGAAACTTGAAAGTAAAAACTACGAATGTGACTATGGAGTCCTTTGGCGTCCCCTTCGTCGTCCTCCTGCGGAACCGGCTCGGGAACGATGTCCTCTTGATCTGAAATGATTAAATAACGAATGAGCTATACTAGCCCAGTAAAGACATCACGATATCTCACCGTCACGGAGGTAAAGGTGGGTAGAAAACACAAAAAGACCAATGGAGCATAATTTACAACAAATCCTTTTATCGAAAATAAAACCTTTACCATTTACTTACCTCGGTGAATTC
>NW_019014437.1:56405-71929 GCF_000150535.2 Carica papaya | reverse complement strand
TTCTCATCTTTACTTGATTTTTCATATCTGTTGAATGAGTTTGTTTGATATAATCTACTATTGATGTTACCTTTGTCTACCTCATAAGCCTTTTACTTTCTTATCACCAGAGATTGCAAACTAGTTGGTCATTTTGGAATCATTATGCCCGTTAATATAGACACAGAAAATGGGATTACAAACTTTGCTTAAACAGTCATGTTATTGTAAGTCTTAAGTTGTTAAAGAATTTCTCCAAGAGACCTGAAAATTCATATCTACTTTCCCTATAAGGTTTAAAAGTTAAACATTAACATAGGTTACATGCAATAGAGTAATATAATTGCTAAAATCTTTTGAAAGAAAATAGCTTTATATTCATATTGTTTTGATCTAAACACATTACAAGTGATCTAAATAGAAAAGAAAAGCTAGCAAACCTAGGTACAACAAACATTGCAAGTGAAGAGGCTGTTGAAGATCATCAACCTTTCAAGCATGATTTTGATCTAAACGCATTACCCCAAGAAGCAGCAAATGAAGAAATGGCGAGTTGTTATATTTTATTTCACTAACAAACAACAGTGATTCACATAACACAAAGAGAAGTCTCTCCTTAAAGCATACCTTTTTTCTCCTTTAAAAAATTAAGCTTTAATTATATTTTATCTTTTTTTAGCATTATATTTAGTTCACTGCTATTGTATTAATATTCAATTTCTCCATCAATATTTAAAATTTTGTGACAATTTTACATGTTTGATATATATGTAAACTAATTTATCTCATATTTTTAACAATAAAGTAGAACTTTTAACAATTTTTATTGGATGAATTTATAGCAAATTTAGTTTTAGTATTTTATGAGGTGAATCATTAATTTAAGGAAAGAAAAATAATTCTTAATTTATGTTTCACCTAGTAAATCCCTCTACAAATTATTAAAAGTTGTATAATTAATTAGGTAGGTTTTAAACTTGTAGGTGCAAAAGGTTGGTAATGAAGTGGCTGCTTAAACTATGGAAGAAGAATTACATCCTATAATACAGGAGGTTGGTAACAAAGTGGCTGCTCACCCTGTTCGAGAATTGCATCATATAGTAGCTAGAAAACCTAGAGTTGCTCCGTTGTTGGTAGATTGCAATGTTGAATCTAGGCAACATCGTTCCAGCGAACATTTTGACATTCTAAGTCAATTTGTACCTTAAATATCCAAATTTTTATATAAATATTTGCATAATTTATAACTTAATTTTTTAGTTAATTTCAATATTGATATGGTAGTATTACAGTCGCAAGACACTACAAATAAAATGCCAATCTTTGGCTGAGGTGGAAAATTTCCACCGCCATGGAATTTTACCCGAAAATGAATCTAGAGATACCAAAAAACTAGTTGAAGACTCAAGAAAGATTGGTCGTGGTCGGAAATAGTGTCATAAGGTAAGTCACGACTCACAAACGCCCATATATAGTATATGAATATATATATACATATATGTTTGTGCGTATTTAGACTTTAATTTGCCTCTTTATTTTTTTCCCTACCATGTGTTCTATGTTTTTTAGAAAAAATAAATGAGAAATTGAACACAGACCTACTTTGTAGCTTAAACATAAAATTTCTTTAATAATTCTATGTATTAAGATTTATATGAAAATTCATTGGATTTTAATTCCTTCTTTACCATAAAATCAATATATAGTCAATAAGTGTAGTAAACAATTTCAAACCCAAGGCATGGATCTCTTTTTCTAGTTATTCTTGGATATATCGAGTACCTTTTTAAACAAGTTCCCTAATTACATCAACTTCATAATTTAGTTTATCAAAGACTGAGACATATTAACAGACAAACTTGGACGTTTGATTATGCTAAATTGACATTTTTTAAACCTATAAGCATATGGCATTCTTGAGAAAGGGAGCATGCAATTCCCCCTAGCCCTTTTAAATCATAACTACAAAGTAGTACAACTACTAACATAATGTTCTATGATACTTAAAAACTTCAGATTTTGTTACTCATGTCACTAAGGTTAAATAAAGCCTTACTTTATACTTGAGAAATTTTTTCCTATGTAAAAATATGTTTTTTGCACATTTTATTTAATTTTTGTTGTAAAAATAGTTAATACCAATTCTAAAATTGAGTTTTTTTTTTTATATGCACAAGTATTAGTAACAACTAACTAATGAAATATTACTTATTCACTATCAAACTTATCAATATTTTTTTCCTTCTCAAATTTACTAACACCTATGCATAGGAAAACCATGACGTATCACTATTACAGTTCAATACCAAATATCTAATTATTGCTAAGAAAAATAATTACTAGTTAGATGAAAGTTTTAAGTTTGTGTTTAATGTCTTTTCATTAATGAAATCACAATCTAGTTGATTGACTGATTTTTTTATTTTAGATTAATTTTTTTTTTAACTGTACAAGCGAAAGTCAAGACAAAGGGTTCAACGAGCTGTTGTCTATGCTCGAAAAAGATTTTAAATTACTTCTATAAAACTTTATTTAACTTTATTTGTACTTGTTGCATTGCACCTTTTATGTCCACGAGAGTTCATAAACATATGCTTTTGAGACGTATTTGACCTGAGGTTGACATATTATAACTTAGTCATAGTAAATACCAATTTTATTAAACATAAATTACATGAAAAAGAATGATTTGGCAAAAAATTAGGTATAAATTACTCTATATATAATATAATATATATACATACATATAGATATCTTGTGTATGTGTTATGAAAAGCTTGGTCCATTGTTTCGTGATAAATAATTACTAGTTTCATGTACTTTTTAATTTAAGCATAAATTACAATTTAGTAACTTATGATTCTATGGAATTAAAAATAATGACTTGATTTCCATTTAATAAAGGTGAGCTATATATACACATACAATCATACTTATCGTTCGATCAAATATTCTAATTCTAATCAATAATCTAATTTGTAGGATTTGTTATCAATCACCCAACTTATGAGATTTGTTGTCAATCACCTAATTTGTAGGATTTGTTGTCAATCAAATTATTTACAGTAATTACAAAATTAAATAATTACTTAATTAATTCCTCTAATATGCCCCCTAAAGATGGAGCTCCTGTGAAGAATCCAATATTGGTCTTCAAAAGTTGAAAGTGAGTGCATGGAAGAGGGTTGGTTAAGACATCTGTTAATTGATCTCCTGGAGACACGTGAGTGACACTTTAGACTTGATCCCTAATAAAATGATAATCAATTGCAACATGTTTCATCGATGAATGAAAGATAGGATTGGAACAAAGATGAGTTGCATCAATAAAATATCAACATGCAATTGAATTAACAAATGAAAATCAGGGAATTTTTAATCCACCAAAACATGGTAAAAAACAACAGGCTGGGGTTCTATCCTGGTGGTTTGCACCACGTAGACAGTGCCCAAGCCCAATTCATAGTGACTCACGTGTACCTACACCACATCAAACTTTCAACATTGAGGTTAACAAAAAATCCATAAAAAAAATCCTAAAGTCGCTTCGGGTTAGAGAAACAGAAGTAATTACACAACTGTTCAAGAATTTGACTCACATTAAATGCCCTTGAATAATTGTTTAACACTTAGACTCAAGATTTCTAAGCATTTCAACTTATGGTTTTCTTAAACTAACCCACTATAAGCATTTTTCTAAACTAAATAAGTAGAAAGATTAAATGGACTAATACAAATAAATGGTTTACATGGTTGTAGGTTTCTGAGCTTATCAGTTTGGGAATGGTCTCTACTTCTGAGAGGCCACCCCTATTCACCCGCTTTAATAAGTGGCTCATCTCGGCCTTTATTTATGTATAAGGGAGAGAGTTACCCTAAAGGGATAAATAGAGAAGAAAAAAAAGGAAGTTACCTATGTTATTCCTCAAAGGGGCCGAAAGGTCAGTGCTGCTTCCCTCTCTTAACACCCAATTTGTCACTCTTCTACGACAGTATTACACCAAAATTGCCTCAAACACTCTCTCCCTCTTTTGTTGAATCTCTTCTCTCATCATTCACGCACTCTCTCCCAAAGGGGAGATTGATTTAGAGTTTATTTTTATACCTTAAGAATGGGCCGTACGATCAATCTCTTAAACGATCTGGGCTGTTGGATCAAAAGGGGGGCATTTTCATCTTTTAAGGTGCGAAATCAACCCCTAGTCATTCGACTTTGACCCTTTGAACTTTAGTCTTCTAATATAGGGTTTTGTCAAACCTTTTTTTGTTATTTCACATCTCCCTACATCATGGCCATTGGATTTTACCTAACACAGATATGGACTATTTGTACTTCATAAAATTTAGATCGCACAATCTGGTTAGGTAGAAGAAAATCTCAACTGTTGATTCGAAATTTGAGTGCGAGTTAATTTAGACTGTCTGATATGTTTAGGTGGAAAAAGACCACAGTCATTTGATTCACTCGGGCAGGAGAAATCTTTGATCGTCTGATCGCACTCTTCAGCTGGAAGAGTTTCTCATCGTTTGATCACTCCTGATACGCGTAGTGTTACCTTTACTTTGTCCATGTATCCACCACATGGCATACGCAAATTGGTGCCCCAAACATGTCCACTCCCGGCATGTCCAATTTTATTCTAAATTGTATATAAGCCCTAAATCCATAAATTTTATTCATTTAGGTCCCTAGCAAGTTTTTAAAATTGAAAATAGTTTGTAATGCCATATAGAGCCCATGGCGGATATAGAGCATGTATTTTTGCTCCAACATCCCCTTCTAGTGAAAAGTAAACTTATATCCGTCTCACATCTTTACACGTCATTTGTCCCATGACTAAAATTTTTACTTGCTACTCACTCCAATTATTGGTAAACATATGTTTCTCATAACATATTTAAATAAATAACAAAAACTTAATTAAAAAATATGAAGTACAACATAAAACGCAATGTAATTTAAGATAATATAAAAAAAGCATACTCTACTCAATAACAAAGATAAAATAAATGTTATGAAAAATAAAAATTATACATTTAAATAATTAGAAAATTAAATAATTTACATTACAAAAAATTGTTCAATTAAAAAATAAAAATATAGATATGAAATATTTAAACTATTCATTCACTTGCTCAATTAATCCTATACATATGTCATTTATTCGAGGTTGGTTACGCAGGGATATGACATTATGTCATTTAATTCAGACTCACTCCACACTCGTTTCGGGTTTATAACTTCCTATCTATGCCTGTCTTGTAACCCATTAATTATAGGTTTTCACTCGACGACCTTAATTTTTATTTTTTAGTTAAAAATTTTTAAATTCCACTAAATTATTCTAAGTTCATAAGCATACAATTACATAACTTCAATTGTTAATAATGATCAGATATCTTTTCAGTTCGTAACATTAGTATTATCTATATATCGTGATGACTCTTTATTAGAAGTAGAAAATCTGTAATAATTTTTTCACAATTAAATCTTTTAAAAAAATATAATATATTCTCACTTTTTTAAGGATATGTGTTGTATTAACATAAAAAATAAAAGAACAAATTTGAATTATAAAACCTGAGGAGATTTTTTACCAAAAAAAAAGGACAAATACTTCTTTTATGTACATATGTAGTAACATTTTAAATTAGGTTACTAGGTAGGTTAATAATATTTTATCTTTTATACGTATATAAAGGGGCCGCCCTCGTCTTCTTGCCCACCAACACCTTGACAAACAAAGTGATGATTACAAGTGATAGATCATTCCAAATTCATTTACTCTTAATCGAAGATGTCTCGCTCTCCATCCAATCAAGAATTTTGCTATATGCTTTTTGAAATTGAAAGTGAAATAGGCACTGGCACTGTTGTTACAGAAGCTGACGAGGTATAAGCTTATTTGATGAAATTCACTTACGCTTTTAAATTTTTTGATTTATCTCCTTAAAGCAGACCTTTTTTCTCCTTTAAAAAATTAAGCTTTAGTTATATTTTATCTTTTTTTAGCATTATATTTAGTTCACTTCTTTTGTATTAATATGTAATTTATCTATTATTACTTAAAATTTTGTGATGATTTTACATGTTTGATATATATGTAAACTAATTTTGCTCGTATTTTTAACAATAAAGTAGAACATTTTACAATTTTTATTGGACTAAGTTATAGTATTCTTGAGTAAGGGAGCATGTAACGACCCCGGAAATATTAAAATAAAATGAGTATTTAAATATATCAAATGCGGAAGCGAGATCAAAATTTCAGTTAACATCCCTTACACGAAAACCAAAAACGTACTTAAAATATAAAGATTAAACTAACTAAAAGAGAAACTCGAAAATAAAACTATGAGTATGACTACAGAGTCTCTAGGCATCCCTTTCGTCGTCTCTGCGGAACGGGCTCGGAAACCATGTCTTCTGATCTGAAATGGTTAAATAAGGAGTGAGCTACACTAGCCCAGTAAAAACATCACGATATCTCACCGTCACGGAGGTAAAGGTGGGTAGAAAACATAAAAAGACCAATGGAGCATAATTCACAATAAACTCATTTATCAGTAATAAAACCCTTTACCATCCACTTACCTCGGTGGAATTTATGAAACAATATAAGAAAAATAATAACATTATCATAATCATGGAATAATATAAGCTGTAAAACATAACACTTATCACGCCTCTTGTAATTCAATCATTATACAACATATCTTTTTCTCATTTACCAGCCTACTAGTATCCGTGGGGGTCCATAGGGGTCCCGCTACCCGTTAACCTTTAGCATTCATAATCAGTTTCCAGGGCCGTCCCCATACCCCGTCCGGTATGGGCGCCAAAACCATAAACCTCAATACCCCGTCCGGTATGAGGGTGAAACGAGCCGTCCCCATACCCCGTCCGGTATGGGCGCCAAAACCATAAGATCTCCATACCCCGTCCGGCATGTGAGACCACAATCCCGGTAGGGTTCCCTACGGACCCGGTCCGTCCACCATCTCCCAGGATATCTAGTCAGGCTGACCTCATAATACAATTATCAGTCTACACAATCTTTTATTTTCCTTTTCCTCAGTCAGCATCATCAATTCACATTTAAACAAGCAAATCGTAATTCATGCCAAACAGACAACATACAGTATCAGTTTTTCAGTCATTCAACCCATAATTAATAAAAACGTAGTATATGCACACAAATCTATAAAATGAACACATCAAACCTCATTTTGCATTTAAAGCTGTAAACAGGCCAAATAACAGTAAATCACCAATCACACTAGACTCGGGCTCCATTAGCCACCTTAAGCAATTTCACACATTCGTTAATTCAAGAAATACCGTTTTATCATTTTGAACTTTAATACCGTGATAGGAAATAGGGTGAGGGGTCCTTACTCGTTTCGGGGTCCGAACACGGCTTCACAGTGCGCTTGCAGGCTGTCCCTAATTTTCCCTGAATTTTCCTCGGGGAACTGAAATGCACTACTGGTACCTGCACGTGTTCCAAAAAAATCCCAAATTAGGCCCAGGGCCCCTTTCAACCCAAATCGCAACTCCGGCACGGCGGCTCCGCCGTGCTCTGGCGACGGCGAGTCGCCTCAGGTTGGCTATTTTTGGTCGTTTCTGGCCGAATTCGGCCACACTCGCATCGGTCCCTGTGAGAAAACAACCCTAGGGCCCTCGGGGGGCCAAAAAATCACGGAAAAACAGAGCTTACCGGCGGCGGTGCTCTCGGGTGCAGCGGCTCTCTGGCGAGGTTCGTGTTTTGGTGATTCGGCTCCGGTCAACTTGTAGAGAAAAGAATGGTGATCACGGTGATATAAAAATTGCATCAAACGGAGGCCGGGAAGGGCCTCATCGGAGGCAAAAACTGAGAAGGGGCGCGGCGGCACCGCTGGGCTTCGGCCGTGTATTCCGGCCGTTTGGCCGGGATTTTGGCTCCGATTTGGCCACAGGAGGAATCAGCGTGGAAAAATGAGTCGGGGGTACGAAATTTACCTCGATCGACGGTCGGAAGTTCCTCCGGTGCGGCGCGGGTGGCGACGGCCGGCTTCTGGTTCGTCTTCTCCGGCGAGCGGCAGGCGGCTAGGGTTTGTGGTCTGGTGTGGGGGTTCTATTTATAACCCCTTGCCCTTTGATCTCAGCCGTCCATTTTGTTTTAATCTGGGCCGTCCGTTTTTGATTAAATCTGGGCCGTCCGTGTGTTTAAATCTGGGCCGTCCGATCGCCCGCTTGATCTGGGCCGTCCGATCGCGCCCACGCGGATCGCCAACGTGACCCTTTTTGGAACGACGTAGTTTTGCCACGTGGCAGGTCCCGGTTGGCCGGGACTGCTGATCGGGCCTGCTGACGTGGCTGCTGACGTGGTTTTTTTTTTTTTTTTTTTTTTTTTTCCTCTTTCCTCCTCCTTTCCGGGCGCTACAGAGCATGCAATTCCCCCCTAACCCTTTTAAATCTTAGCTGCAAAGTAGTACAACTACTAAGATAATGTTCTATGATACTTAAAAACTTCGAATTTTGTTACTCGTGTCACTAAGGTGAAATAAAGCCTTACTTTATACCTGTATTTTTTTTTCCTATTTCTCTAGTCAAATATTCATATTCTAATAAATCACCTAATTTTTGGAATTTATTTTTAATAACCTAATTTGTAGAATTGGCAGCCACTCAAATTATTTACAATAATCACACAATTAAATAATTACCAAATTAATTCCTTTAATAGGTTTTGGGTTGTCATATTTAATATATGCGATTTATCTTTGATTGTTTCAATGTTTTTGGTTTAAATATTAAGCAATGCTATGAGATAGCAAGTTTAAAGGATCTAAATCGTATCATTTTTATTAATTCTCAGCTTTAATATGAATGGTCTTGAATTTTTATGTTTTGTTACATGATAGCTTTATCTATTATTTAGTATGCCAAAACAGTATTGTAGTCATCAGGACTTGAACCACACAATAAAATTTAGAGTCACAAATCTATACGTTTATTTGTATTTTAATAATTATTCTACTTTTGATTTATATTATCTTATTTTAAATGAAATGTTTCTATTTTTATTATAATAAAAGAGATATATATTTCAAAATATTTCTTAAAGAGTATTTTTAGATAAGCAAATTAATATGATTGTTACTTTGCCTGTTTTGTATGCCTATTTGTTTAAATTAGTTCAATTATTTTAGTTTCAGAGCATGCTATGTGAATTACAGGCACTTGATGAATTTGCATGAAATGAATTTAATATGTAATTCGTAATAGTAAAAGTAAAAAGAAAAAAAATGGAATGAAGCTTGTATGGTCCGACATGTATCTGTATTAACGTGCATATTGCATTAAGTGTCTCGTTAGGCTTTTTATCTCTGAGGGGTATCTGTTCCTCTTGCTCTTCGGGGTATCTATTTCTCCCTCCCCTATCTGGTCTGGAAAGACGTAAGAGGACCCCTCCTAGTGGATGACGACATGTCCTCTGATGAGAGTGGTATCGCACTATCTATAGGGGTCACCTGTGGCTAAGTAATGTCGTGACTATAGATATCTGTTAGGGCCACTATGGTTGGTACGGTCGTGGTCATAGATCATACCATGGTTTGGCTACCCGAAAGTGGGCCTGAGCAAATTATCGTATCTGTATTTAATTTGGTAATTCCAATTGGTTGGTTGGAAAAATATATCTGCCCTCCAAGATGGAAGTTTGTAACGACTTTGTGAAGCATGACATGAAAAATCTGTATATTTCATGATTTATTTAATTTTTTCCATTATCTGGCATGATGTATATTTAATCTTTTGTGATAACGTACCATTTTCATATTCAAACAAATGATTTTCATAATAGTAAGATAGGTAAATGAGAAAAGCTAAATGGTAAGATAAAATAATAAACTTTTGAAATCTTACAATGTTAATTTAATACTGCTCTCCCTACTGAGCATATAGAACTCATTCTTTCCATGCCCCCCATCCAGATGAGGAAGAAAATGAGGAACCGTATGCAAACCTACCCTTGAAAAGTCTATGAGGATCCTGTGGTTCCACAAGTCTGAGTGCATGACTTTTTCTCGCACTCTGATAAATCTAGTAGCATAGTGAAAGAAGTGACCTTTATGTTTTATATTTTGTTGCCACTTTTGACCTCAGTTTATGTATTTGGAAAATTATATATATTTGTAAGAGATTTATTATGCTTTGATTCTGCAGCATAAATTTTATCATGCACTCGTTATTCTGAATCTGTATATGGCACCCATTTACCTTAATTAGCACTTGGGATATCACAATAACCCTAACAACTGAGAAATGGAAAATTCTACTGAAATACATCTCTTAGGTGGAAATACAGTGGCACCAAGCCTAAGGTATTGTCTTTAGATGCTATTTAAAATTCTCAGTCAGGCACCGATGCTGATGGCCAAAACTCTTGTTTTTTGAAGGAGCCTACAAAGGAGATGAAGTTGCAGAACCTACTTGGAATCTCCTTGCACGCGTTCATGAGTTGGCCGACCACCGAAACGATGCAAGTCATCGTTACCATCAACAAGCATAAGGTAGTGGCCCCCACATGAGGAATTAAAGTAAAAGATCTCGAGACGAAAATGATCCTATTTGACCGCTGTACATTGCTAACATCAGAAAATGGAATAATCGGGAATCTCGAGTAACAGGCCAAGTCGGTCGAATCCTTCACGGTAAAGGTTGCAAGTGATGCCACGATTAAGTGCAAAGGCCGATTTGCATGAGTGTCAGTCCAGATTCAAGGTATGGTTTTTAAAATGGATATCTTTGCTTTACCCTTAATTTGAATCAACTTGGTGGTCAGGATTCAATGATTGGCCGAGCTAGGACCGGTCACTTGCGACTGAAAAACTACACAATGTCTTTTAGGTGGTGCAAATAGGACCACCGGTTGTTAGGGATGGAGGCACCACGCATCCAAATAGCCTTCGTAGAAGCTCTCACCAAAAATAGCCATAAGAGGTACTCTTTGTTTGCTATTTGTATGTTGACAGAATCTCAATCATCACCACAAATGAATTTTGCCATGCAAAAAGTGATACAAGCCTATCAAGACCTATTTTAGGAACCCAAATAGTTTCATCCACCACGTTCAATTGATCATCAAATCAACCTAAAAGAAGGATTAGAACTAGTCAATGTGTGGCCATACAAGTATGCTTATTTCCAAAAGGCATAAATTGAAAGGCAAGTAAATGAGATGCTAAATTTGGGGCTCATTCAACCCCGGACAAGTCCTTTTTCTTCACCAATTCTCTTAGTACAAAAAAAGGATGGATCATAGAGATTTTATATTAACTATAAAACACTCAATGTTATACCTATAAAGGATCATTTTTCGATCCCTACTAATTATGATATATTGGATGAACTATATGGAGCTATTTTCTTTACTAAATTAGATTTGATAGCAAGATATCATCAGGTTGGGGTTAACATTGTCGATGTGCATAAAACAGCTTTTCATACTCACAACGAACACTATGAGTATTTGGTGATGCCTTTTGGCTTGTACAATGCCCCTTCTACCTTTTAAGCAATGATGAATTCCACATATATCCATCTTCGTAAGTTTGTGCTAGTTTTCTTTGATGATATATTAATATACAGTCCAACTTGGACTGTGCACCTTGATCATGTCAAACAAGTCTTTGAAATTTTGAGAATATATTATTTTTTTGTCAAACACAAAAAGTGTGCCTTCGGACAACAGGAGCTTAAATATTTAGGTCATATTGTTACACCGAATGGTATTAAAATACACCAGAAAAAAATCAAGGCCATGTTTGATTAGCCTAAGCCCACCATTATAACAGAATTGAGAGGTTTCTAGGGATTAACTGGATATTATAGAAAATTTATTCAGAATTATGGCATTCTAGCTCGACAACTCACCAACTTGTTAAAGAAATGATAGTTTACCTTGTTAGGCGAAGCCAAACAAGCTTTTCTCTACCTCAAATAGGCCTTAGCATCAACTCAAAGTCTTGCATTACCCAGCTTTAAAAATTTTTTGTGGTGGAAATAGATGCTTCAGGGGATGGTATTGGAGCTGTCTTTATGTAGAATGACCAACCTATAGTTATATGAGTCGAGCTTTAGGAGTCAACAAACAAGCTTTGTCTACTTATGCTATAGAAATGCTAACAATTATTGTGGGAATTAAACTCTAGAGTCCTTATTTGATGGGTGAAAACATTTTCATCAGAAATGATAAGAGAAGTCTCAAATATCTCTTAGATTAACGTATCACCACTCCAAAACAATAAAAATGAGTCTCTAAATTATTTGGATATGACTACAGAATCATCTATAAACCTGGAAAAAAAAACTCTGCCGGTGATGCACTTTTACAGAAATCAGGTAGTCCTACATTGAATGTTATTTCAACTCCCAAGCTTCAATTATGGGATGATCTTCAGGCATTTTATCTTCAGAATCTTTATATGAAAAAAATTATCAAGTTAGCATCAGATTCACCTGATAGTCCGTACATTTTGAAAGGTGACCTTATATACTTCAAGAATCGTGTGATTATTCCACCCAGGTATGACATAGCTCATCAATTATTATAGGAGTTTCATAATTCCCCTATTGGGGGTCATTTAGGGATTCAGAGAACATTCAAGCAACTTGCGCTGGGCGTAGGCCTACTACGCAGACGGTGTGCAGACAGTGTACAGTGCCTGTCCGCACGCATGCTGACGAGCGAACAACCTGCTTACACATGACAAGATGCATGATGGGTTAACCCCGTGCCGTGCATGCGAATGGGACAAGTGCACTGTGTGCACGAATGGGATGTGCGCATTGTGCGCATGTCCTTAGCTTGCTGTGCGTGCATACATGAGCACAACGCACGTTTTCCTGTACAGGCAGCCCCTTTCCCATTGGATTTTCTCGTGTGATTTTCTCCCTTTTTCTGTTTTTCCATAATTTGTTTTTTTTAAATAATTCGACTAAAGTCAAATAAAATAAACTAAAATTAACTATAATTAACTAAAATTAAATAAAATCAAAATAAATAAAAAAAGGCATAATTCATGAATTATGATAATAATTTGTAGATTAAATTGAATGAGTTTAAGGTGGCCTTAAGTCCCGAATAAATAGAGTTTTCCAAGTAAATTAAACACAGTGATGGACAGGGTGTTACATCCCCTCCACCTTAGAAAAATTTGGTCCCGAAATTTTTCTCGAACAAGTCCAAAACATTTCCCTCATCTCGCTTTCCAACTCCCACGTTGTGTCTTCTAGGGTAAGATATTGACATTGTACTTTTACCATGGAAATATTTTTGTTGTGCAAGACCTTGTTCGTCCATCCAAAAATCTCAACGGGGATTTCCTCATACATCATATCAGCTTGTATCTGTAGTTCATTATGAGGAATGATATGAGAAGAGTTAGGGTGGTACCTTTTGAGCATCGAGACATGAAAAACATCATCTAAACCTGTAAACTCTTGGGTTAGAGTACGCCACGGGTCCAATGCACTCAATAATCTGAAAAGGTCCCACATAACGAAAGCTTAACTTCTCTCTTTTTCCAAACCACATCTTTCCCTTGTAGGGGAAAACCTTGAGGAAAACTTGGCCTCCAACGGCGAATTCTAAGGGTCACCTATGATTATTGGCATAACTCTTCTGACAGCTCTGGGCGGTAGTCAAGTTCTTGCGGATGATCACAACCTTCTCAATAGTCTTTTGGATGAAGTCCAGTCCCAAATGATGCTGGTTTTTGACTTCAGTCCAACAAGTGAGAGAACAGCAAGGCCTACTGTACAATACTTCATACAGAGTCATGCCAATACTGAAATAATAACTGTTATTATAAACAAATTCACATTGAGGAAGATACTCATACCAGTTATCCCCAAAGTTAAGGACACAAGCACGCAACATGTCCTCTAATGTCTGGATCGTACATTTTGACTAACAATCTGTTTGGGGATGATAAGTGGTGCTGAAATACAATCCAAACTCCAGAGCTTCCTGAAAGCTATTCCAGAAGTGAAAGGTAAATTAAGGATCTCGATTGGACACAATGGATAAGGGAACACCATGAAGTCGAACAATTTTGTCAAAATAAAGATGGACTAATTTGCTGGTGGAGTTAGTGGTCCTGATGGGTAGGAAATGGAGGATCTTGGTTAGTCTATCAACGATCAAGTAGCATTCAATCAAGAACAGGTCCTAAGCAATCCTGTGATAAAATTCATGGTTACATGCTCCCACTTCTATTCAGGAATCGGAAGACGTTGTAACAAACCACCAGGTCTCTAATATTCTGGCTTAATTCTCTAGTAAATAAATCATTGGGAGACCTAGTTGACTATATCCTTTTTCATACCTAGCCACCAATATTGATGCTTCAAGTCTCGGTATATCTTGGTACTCTCGGGATGGATGGATAGCTTAAAAGCATGGACAGTCTTGAGAACATCTACCCTTACAGTGACAGGAACCCAAATTTGGTTATAAAATTTAAACAGTCCATCATCTGAAATCTTGAAATCAGGAAATTTGTTAGAAAAGAACTTACCTAGATTCTTGATGAGTTCTGGGTCCATAGACTGAGCTTCCCAGATTTTCATGAAGAGATCTGGCAGGGCTTAGATCTGAGCGAGATAGGTGCCTTTACCATAGTAACTAAGGCCGAGTGACTACATGGTATCCATCAATTTTCAACTGGAGGCCATAGTTTGGGCCAACACCGGGGACTCCTTTCGGCTTAATGCATTGGTAACTATATTTCTTGTACCAGGGTGATAGACAATCTTGCAGTCATAGTCCTTTAAGAGATCCACCAGCATTTCTGTCTCATATTTAACTCCCTCTATGAGAAGATATACTTCAAACCCTTATAGTTAGTGTAAGTAATGAAAGTCTGACCAAAAAAGTAACGACACCATATCTTCAAGGCAAAGATAATGGCCGCCAACTCTAGGTCATGGGTAGGGTAGTTTGGCTCATGAGGTTTTAACGGTCAAAACCATAAGTGACTACTCTACCATGCTGCATCAAAACACACCCCAAGCCAATATAAGATGCATCGTAGTAGACCTAAAATCTTCAAATAGTGTCAGCGAGGATTAACACAGGATCAAAGGTAAGATGGTACTTTAATTCCATAAAACTTTCATTGCATTTGTAATTCCAAATAAATGGTACACCCTTTCGGGTGAGTTGGGTCAATGGAGTAGCAATCTTAGAAAATTCCTCGATGAATCGCCAATAGTAACCTGCCAAGACAAGGAAACTATGTACATCAACCACATTAGTGGGCATATTCTAGTTGACTATTATTTCAACCTTAGACAAATCCACATAAACTCCTTCACTTGAAATCACATGACCGAGAAAAAAAACTTGATCCAACTAGAATGAGCATTTGCTAAGTTAGCATGCAGTTAGTTTCGGTGATGTGTCTCCAGCACTTCAGTCAAGTGTATTGCATGTTCCTCAACGCTCTTGGAGTACACTAAGATGTCATCATAAATATGATGATGTACTGATTTA
>NW_019014437.1:40420-55868 GCF_000150535.2 Carica papaya | reverse complement strand
ATCTAGGTGGTAAACATGACCCCGCCAATCACTGTGCTAAAATGATTTGGAAACTTTATTTATTCGGGCCTTTGGCCGCGTTAAATTTAATTAATTTACGCCGCTTAATAATTATCGTAATTCATAATTTTGATTAATTTTTATTTATTTAATTTTTATTTAATTTTATCAATTTTATTTAAAATTTATTTTAATTAATTTTATCCTAACTTATTTAATTTAAATATAAAAATTGAAAAAAAATCAGAAAACGGCGAATCAAGAAAAAAATCTCGCAAGGAGTCGAGTTGCCCGCGTGGGTGCTGGGCACTGTGTGCGCGCGCGCATGCATGCATAGTGGCCACAAGATGTGGACACAGCGCACACGTCCCCTCCACATGCCCGCCTATATGGGACTTGCGCACAATGCGCACGTCCCTTCTACGCGCAAAATGTGGGGTCAGGACCACCGTGCGCATCCTGTCGCATGCAGGCGGGCCGTCCGCACGTCACCTCGCGTGCATGTAGGCACCACACACTATGCGCGCGTCGTCTGTGCAGTAGGCCCGCTCGAATAGGTCCTGTGCACCTGGGGCTTGAGCGCAGTAGGCCTGCGCGTGGGCCACCCAACACACCTAGGACCTGCGTGCACAGCAGGAGGCCTGTGCGCCTGCAGGTTAGCCTGTAATGTGCCGACCAGAGCACTGCCACCTCGGGCAGTATGCCGCTACTGCCGCTGATGGAGGAGGCCCTCATCCCTCATTTTTCATGTTGAGCATCTTTTTCTCCTCTCTTTTCATCGGATTTCTCACTTGGCGTTAATCCAACAGTTTCAAAATTTTGTAAATTGCCCTCCTCCTTTACTTCCTCTCCACACTTCTATTCTTCAAAGGTTTAGAGAGACATAGAGAAAGAAATATAGTAGTCTATTGAGAGAAGAGGAGAAAGAAACGAGAACGGTGAGGGAGAAAACAATGAGGTTTTAGTAAGAAATATAATATTTCTTTCAATGTCTTAAGGAGTATTTTTAGATAAGCTAATTTAATATGATTGCGATTTTATCTACTTTGTATGCCTCTTTGTTCAGATGAGTCGAATTGTTCTTATTTTCAAGTTTGTTATGTGAATTGCTGACACTTGATTAATTTACATGTAATACATATAATATGTAATCGGTAAAAGTAAAAAGTATAAAAGAAAAAAAAGAGAGAACAATGGAATGAAGCTTGTATGGTCTGAAATGTATATGTACTGATATGTATATTGCATCGAGTGACTCGTTAGGCTTTTTATTTCTAAAAAGTTTTTGTTCCCCTTGCAATTTGATGTATCTATTTCTCCCTCCCCTATCTGGTCAAGAAAGACGTAAGAGGACCACTCCTAGTGGATGACGGCATACCCTCTAATGAAAGTGGTGTCACACTATCTGTAGGGGTCACCCGTGGCTAAGTAATGTCATGATTATAGGTATCTATTAGGGCGACTATGGCTGGTATGATTGTGGTCATAGATCATACCATAGTTTTGCCAACTAGAAATGGGCCTAAGTAAATTGTTGTATCTGAATCTGATATGGTCATTGTACTTGGCTAGTTGAAAATCTATATCTACTCTCAGATATGGAAGTTGTAACGATTTCGCGAAGCATGATCCAAAAATCTGAGCATTTCATGATTTATATGATTTCCTTTATTATCTGGCATGATGTTTGTTTGATCGTCTGCATTAACAGATCATTTTCTTAATAAATAAATGGTTTTTTATAATGTGAGATAGGTAAGAGAGGAAGTTAAATGGTAAAATAAAATTACTAACTTTTGAAATCTTCTGATGTTAATTTAATATTGTTTTCCTTACTGACTATATGAAACTCACTCTTTCCATGCCCGCCCCCAGATGAGGAAGAAAGTGAGGAACTAGAGGCTGACTTACCCTCGAAAGTCTATGAGGATCCCATGGATCCACAAGTCTGAGTGCATGATTATTCCTGCACTCTGATTAGTCTAATAACATAGTGAAAGAAGTGGCCTTTATATTTGCTTTGTATTTTGAAGCCACTTCGGGCCTCAGTATATGAATGTATTGGAACTCATATGTTTTTGTAAAAGATTTGTAATGATTTTGTTCTGTTGCATAACTTTTATCATACAGTCGTTATTTTAAATCTGTATCTGACACCCATTTTCCTTAATTAGCACTTGGGATGTCACAACGTCCTTCAGTCGCTGGAGGTAGTCTTTTATAAGATGTTGGGTGCTTTTGCACCGATAGTAGGCGTGATTGATACGCAGACAGGATAGGTCATCATGCGAGTGACCACAATGCTGACAGGGTCGGGTAGATCGGGCAAGCTGACTCATAGGTTGAGGCAAACTAGGGGGAAGGGCAACTGTGGTTCGTTTATTGAGGTGGTTGCTTACTGGGTCAGGCAATCTCCATCTAAGGTGTTGGGTTTATTGTTGTTGTGTACAGACTAGGGTAATGCATTAGTTCTTGGCTGAGATGAGGTCTTCAGTCAACTGGGCATGTTCTAGCACCTCTGCATACAAACTAGGTCTCAACATTGCAATCTGGTCATAGATGTCGGTATGAAAGCCCTTTAAAAACTTCCTACCTTTTTGACTTTCGGGGGTGACCATTAGAGGGGCAAACCTAGACAGTTGGACAAAATAGGCTGCATACTAGGCAATCGTTAGATTTCTTTAGCGGAGGTCCTAAAATTCTTCCTCCTTAATTTCTTTGACGGAGGTCTTAAAATTCCTCCTCCTTCTTTTCTCAGACATAGGCAGAGAAAAAGTTATCAAAGAATACATCCATGAAAACTTCCCAGGTGGTAGGGGTAGGTAAGATTTCCTTCTTAAGTTGCCACCAATGTTCGGCTTCATCGTTTAGCATAAAGGCTGCTAGGGGAACCTTTTGTTCCCCTATCAGGTCTAGGATAAAGAAAAGCTTCTCTATCTATAGAATCCAGGCTTCGGCTACTAAGGGGTTAGGGCCACCTTCAAAATGTGGTGGGTTAAGCTTCCTAAACTCTACTATGTTATGAGAAATGGACCTCTTGGATGTTTGGTATTTTGGGGCAAGAGGTGGATAAGGGTTGGCTTGATTTTGTC
Organism: Carica papaya; assembly: GCF_000150535.2. The sequence continues at coordinate 52,776 of NW_019014437.1, read as the reverse complement.
CTACGGTTGCAGTTGATACTTGGATATCTCGGAAGGTTCGAAAAATTTAGCCCTGGTCAAGTGATTCAAGGCTTCAAATAGGTCAGTACGCTTTACGGATAGTCTTCCCTTGCATCATTCCTACAAAAGAAAGGAAGAAACGAATTGGTGGTCTAATTTTTGAAAAGAGAACTTATTCTTCTAGGTACTCTAAGGGTTTTTCTACCTAAGACCTTAGTGTAAGGGATTTGATCCGTGTAATTCTCCTATGATATCATCTGTGACATCCCAAATGATAATTAAGGTATATGGGTATCAGATATAGAAACAGAATTATGAATGCATGATAAAATTATATACAGCGGAGCAAATTAATACAAATCCTTTACAAATATATGAATTCCAATTACATACATGTAACTGAGACTAGAACTGGCTGTAAAATACAAAGTCCAAATACAAAAGAGGGCATTTCTTTTACTAAGCTATGGGACTCATTAGAGTATGGGAACGATCATGCACTCAAGTTTTGCGGATCCATGAGATCCTCATAAACTTCAATTGGTAGGTCAGCTGGCGGTTCCTCATTTTCTTCTTCATCTGGGAGGGCATGGAAAGAGTGAGTTCTATATGCTCAGTAAGAAAAATAGTTTTTAAATAACATTGTAAGGTTTTAAAGGTGAATTATTCTAACATACATACTTATCATTTGGTTACTTCGTAGACCTATCTTACCGTAAGAAAATAATTTACTTATTAGAGAAAAACATCACGTTAATATAATCAAAACAAACACACATCATACCAGAAAATAGAGAAAATCAAATAAATCATGAAATGCTCTCATTTTCATGTCATGCTTCGCGAACTCGTTACGACTTCCATCTCTGAAGGCAAATATAGATTTTTGACTACCCATGTGGAATGACCAGATCAGATATAGATAACAGGAATTTGTTCAAGCGCAATTTTTCCTTGCCAAACCATGGTACGATCTATGAGCACGACCATACCAACCATAGTGATCCTATTAGATATTCTATAGTCATGATAGTACTTAGCCAAAGGTGATCCCTAACAGATATTTGCATCACCACTCTAGTTAGAGAGTACGCCATCATCCACAGGGAGCAAACCTCTTACATCTTTTCAAACCAGATGGGGGAGGGGGAAACGGATACCCCAGATTGAGTTAGGAGAACAGATAACACATAGAGATAAAAAGCCTAACGAGATACTTGATGCATTATACATGTCAATACAGATACATACTTAGACCATTCATGCTTCATTCCATATTTTTCTTTTTTTTGTTTCTTTTATTTTCCAGGTAACCTTACCGGTTTCATATTATTTTAATTACACGCAAATCATCAAGTGTCTATAAATCACATAGCATGCTTGAAATTAAGAACAATTCAACTTATTAAACCTATAAACACAAAAACATGCAAAAAAGATAAAATCACAAATTACCAATTTAATCTTGCTTTTGTCTAAAAATACCACGTAAGACATTTAAAGAAATACCAGATTACTTACCGAAACTTTGATAATTTCTTCTACACTGTTATACCTTTCTTCCATTCCTTCTCTCTCTAATTCTTGAAATGTGGGAGCCGTTGGATTTATTCCAAGCGGCAAAATTTGGTGAAGAGAGAGAGAAAAAGATGCTCGGTATAAAAAATGAAGCATGAAGATCTCCTTCATTGGCAGTGGTGGCACATTGCCCGAGGTGGGCGGCAGCGCACTGCTCGACGTGGCAGTAACCTCTTCACCCGGCATGCTGCATGCTAGCCTGCAAATACACAACCCACATTGCCGTATGCGAGGTGACGCGTAGAGGGCCCGACTGCGCACGACAAGATGCGCGAAGGGTTGACCTCACGTCGCATGCAAAGATGGGACATACGTATGGGTAGCCCTTTTCCCGCGAGATTTTCTCCCATTTTTTTATTTTTCTAAAATTCATTTTTTAAATAATTAGACTAAAATAAAATAAAATAAATTAAAATTAACTATAATTAAATAAAATTAAATAAAATCAAAATAAATAAAAATGTTCATAATTCATGAATTACGATAATAATTTGTGGAGTAAATTAAATGAGTTCAAAGTGGCCTAAAGGCCCGAATAAATAGGGTTTTTGAAGTAAATTAAGCACAGTGATGGGCGGAGTGTTGCACACTTACCCCGTATTAACTATCTAATGAAATCACAAATTATCAATTTAATCTTGCTTTTGTCAAAAAATACCGCGTAAGACATTTAAAGAAATACCAGATTGCTTACCGAAACTTTGATAATTTCTTCTACAATGTTATGCTTTTCTTCTATTCCTTCTCTCTCTAATTCTTGAAATGTGGGAGCCATTGGATTTGTGCCAAGCGGCAAAATCTGGTGAAGAGAGAGAGAAAAAGATGCTCGGTATAAAAAATGGAGCACGAAGATCTCCTCTATTGGTAGCAGTGGCACACTGCCCGAGGTGGGCGGGGGCACATTGCCCGAGGTGGCAGTAGCCTCTTCACCTGGCGCGCTGCATGCTAGGCTGCAGATACACGACCCACATTGCCGCTGCGAGGTGACGCCCAGAGGGCTCGACTGCGCACGACATGATGCGCGAAGGGTTAACCCCGTGCCGCATGCAAAGATGGGACATGCGTATGGGTAGCCCTTTTCCCGCGAGATTTTCTCCCATTTTTTTATTTTTCTAGAATTCATTTTTTTAAATAATTAGACTAAAATAAAATAAAATAAAATAAATTAAAATTAACTATAATTAAATAAAATTAAATAAAATCAAAATAAATAAAAATTGGCATAATTCATGAATTATGATAATAATTTGTGGAGTAAATTAAATGAGTTCAAAGTGGCCTAAAGGCTCGAATAAATAGGGTTTTTGAAGTAAATTAAGCACAGTGATGGGCGGGGTGTTGCACACTTACCCCTTATTAACTATATAATGAAAAAAAAAGCTATTAAAATAAAAAAATTTCTAAGCCCTCTTTAATTTTTAGAATATATTATTTAAAATCTAAGTTATAACAAATAAGCTTAGCCTATTTCACTTAAAAAATCATATCTTATTAAGGAGTGATATTACCAATTTGTTCCTTAGTTTTTAGTTTATTTAAAAAAGAGTGTCATTATGCCTTATGGATTTTTGCTCTGAAAATCCTTATCAAGAAAAACCCCTTTATAACTAGTTGTAGCGCCTAGTTCATCCTCACAATGGCTCTTAATCTTCACTAAGAGTTACAAGAGTTCTCATTCGTGTTTTGGCTAAGATCTTGCATCTCTTGAAACCATACGACAACTCTATTTCTATTGGAAAAATCAAATAGAGGAGAAAAAATTTTAAACTGAGAAATAAATAACACTCTATAAAAAATAGAGATTGATAATATGAAAATTTCTTACATTTTGTCACAACTAAAGTTGTCTGTTTATACACCTACAACTAGAAGTAAATAAAGATAGAAGAACTAGAAAATCTTAACTAATTTATTTTGTGCACTAATTTGAAATTAAATAAAATCCCACAAGATCTCTTAAAATCTAGATAGGATAACCTCAAAGAACAAATTTTAACTAGCAATTTTGAATTAACTGTTAAGCTCCGAAGATTTAAGAGACAACCCAAGAAGAATATAAGATATCTAGGCAATTGAAGAAACTGCATCAGTTATCAATAACACTAGCGGTTACACTACTATTTGTCAATTACCAACCTGAATGTCTTCCACCTATGTAGTAGTTATTTTAACTTGTGTAATAGTTATCCTTAAGTATGTAAACCATCATTGTAATCTTCTATTTAAACTCTTGCAACTCAGTGAAAAGACATTTGTTTTTGTTTCCAAAATCAAGGTTATTCTCGAATAAAAGAGAAATTGTCATCTAATTACTTAAGGTTCTAACTAGGACCATAACAATTTTTATATCAGAGCCACGTCTACTAACATGAAAGGATAAACAACTGAAATTTAGAATAGGTAACGTACATGACAGTTTGAACAAAATGCAGGTTAGCTTCACTAATAAATTTCAATAGTTTGAAGATGCCTTTCGATAAATTGCTGATACATTGGTGTTGGACAGAGAAGAATAAAGCAGCCATAATATTGGTCACCCTAACAAACGATGAACTAGTCACGACGACAGCTCAGAAGGAGATGACAAGAGTTTATTTTCTTTTCAACTGAAACTTACTAAACTTAACTCTTCGATTTTTATAGGTGATGACCCAACTTAGTGGTTTAACCATGCGGAAGCTTTTTCTAAAACACCAATGCATCAACGACCAATAGAAAGTGGCGTTGGCGGCTTATCATTGGTCAATGAAGCCAACTAGTGGTAGTAATGGCTTCCATGTATCCAGATAGCTTCCGCAGGAGCTCTCACCAAAAATAGCCATCAGAGGTACTATTTATTTGTTGTTTGCATGTTGACAGAACCTTAACCATCACCACAAATGAATTGTGCCATGCAATAAGTGATACAAGCCTATTAAGACCTATTCTAGGAGCCCAAACAACTATCTCCACCATGTTCCATTGATCATCAAATCAACCTAAAAGAAAGATCAAAACCGATCAATGTGCGGCCATACAAGTATGCTTACTTCTAAAAGGCATAAATTGAAAGACAAGTAAATGAGATGCTAAATTTGGGGCTCATTTGACCCCGCACAAGTCCCTTTTTTTCACTAATTATCTTGGCACGAAAAAAGGATGAAACATGGAGATTTTATATTGACTATAGAGCACTCAATATTATTACTATAAAGGATCATTTTTCGATCCCTACTGTTGATGATATGTTGGATGAACTATATGGAGCTATTTTCTTTACTAAATTAAAGTTGACAGTAAGATGTCATCAGGTTGGGTTTCAAGCTATTGATATGCACAAAATAGTTTTTCATACTCATAATGGACACAATGAGTATTTAGTGATGCCTTTTGGCTTGTACAATGCCCCTTGTACCTTTCAAGCAATGATTAATTCCATATCCATCTTCGTAAGTTTGTGCTCGTTTTCTTTGATGATATATTAATATACAGTCTAACTTGGACTCTGCACCTTGGTCATGTCAAACAAGACTACATTGCTTCTTTGTCAAACTCAAAAAGTGTGCCTTCAAAAAATAGGAGCTTGAATATTTGAGTCATATTGTTACACCGAATGGAGTTAAAATTGACCAAAATAAATCCAAGGCCATGCTTGATTGGCCTAAGCCCATCGTTATAACAGAATTGAGAGGTTTCTAGGGATTAACTGGATACTATAGAAAATTTCTTCAGAATTATGGCATTCTAGCTCGACCACTCACGAACTTGTTAAATAAAGGACGGTTTACCTGGTCAGGCGAAGACAAATAAGTTTTTCTCAACCTCAAACATGCCTTAACATCAACTTAGATTCTTGTATTACCCAAGTTTAAAGAAATTTTTATGGTGGAAACAGATGTTTTAAGGGATGGTATTAGAGTTGGTCTACTTATGCTAAAGAAATGCTAACAGTTATCACCCCAGTAAAACACTAGAGTCCTTATTTGATGGGTCAAAAAATTTTCATCAGAATTGGTAAGAGAAGTCTCAAATATCTTTTGGATCAACGTATCGCCCCTCCGAACAATAAAAATGGGTCTCTAAATTATTTGGATATGACTATGAAATCATCTACAAACTTGGGAAAGAAAACTTTGTCGGTGATACACTTTTACAAAAATCAGGTAGTCCTACATTGAATGCTATTTCAACTCTCAAGCTTTGGTTATGGGATGATCTTCAAGCATCTTATCCTCAAAATCCTTATATGAAAAAAATTATCAAGTTAGCATCATATTCACCTGACAGTCCTTACACTTGGAAAGGTGGCCTTATATACTTCAAGAATCATGTGGTTATTCCACACATAACTCAACAATTATTACAAAAGTTTCATAATTCACCTACTGGGGGGTCATTCAGGGATTCGGAGAACATTCAAGTGACTTGCTCAACAATTTTATTGGCCTTCGATGCATAAAGTAGTAACTGAATATGTCTCCTTCTATAATATCTGTCAAGAGGTTAAAGTGATACTCTTTCACCTACTAGGCCATTGCAACCCTTTCCTATCCCATGTCAAGTCTAGAAGACATTTCAATGGATTTCATTAAAGACTTATCTCTTTCCAATGATAATAATGTTATTTTTGTGGTGGTCGACTATCTTATATGTCAACTCACTTTATAACTTTAGCTCATCCGTATACTGCCAAGACAGTGGCAGAGCCATTTGTATATAATGTGGTTAAGCTCCATGGCATACCCCAATCAATTGTTAGTGATTTAGATCTTATTTTTGTCAGTAGCTTCTAATAAAAATTCTTTAAATTACTTGGCACTCAGTTCAAAACTAGTTCGGCATATCATCCTTAGACTGATGGTCGATTAAAAGTTGTCAATTGATGCGTTGAATAGTATATTCGCTGCCTTGGTCACCAATATCCTTGTCGATGGAGCTCTTTACTACCTTGGGCTGAATTCTGGTACAACACCACTTATCACTCTTCCATTAAAATGACGCCTTTTTAGGGACTATATGGACGACTTCCACCCACTATTCCAAATTATCATCTAGACACATCTCCTATTAATGAGGTTGACCAACAACTTATTTCTCGAGATGAGCTACTTCACCAGCTCAACCTCAATCTCCAAACTAATTGCAACTGCATGTAATAGGTTGTGAATGCTAAGCACTATGACATTGAATCTTAGGAAGACAATTTGGTATTCCTTAAACTACAACCTTATCATCAGCAACCTACTTTTAGAAGGGCTTTTTCAAAATTCGCATGTCACTTCTATGGTCCTTACCAAATTGTTTAAAAAAGTTGTCTGGTGGCTTATAGACTCAATCTACCTGCACATTCACGTATTCATCTGGTCTTCCATGTCTCCCTTCGTAAGAAATTGAGCACGTCTGACTTTCAAACTGAAGAACTATCTTTAACTAATGATACTGAGGATATCATTGTGCAACCTGAGTTTATCCTTGACACTTGTTGGATTAAGAAAGGCTCATGTTTCATGGAAGAAAGCCTAGTTAAATAGAAGAATCTATATGAAGAAGAGGTTACTTAGAAGAGTACCACATAATTACTTGATCATTTTCCTACTCTGAACCTTGAAGATAAGGTTCTCCAAGAAGGGGGGGATAATGTTATGCTCCAAATATCTAAGAGATAACCTAAGAAGGATATCATATATTCAGACAATTAAAGAAACTGCATCAGTTATAAATAACACCAATGATTACACTACCATTTCTCAACCAGTAACCTGCATGTCTTCCACCTATGTAGAAGTTATTTTAATTTGTATAATAGTTATTCTAAAGGATGTAAACCATCATTGTAATCTTCTATTTAAACTCTTGTAACTCAATGAAAAAGATATGTGTGTTCTTATTTTCCAAATCAAGGTTATTCTTGCTTAAAAGAGAAATTGTCATCTAATTACTTAAGGTTCTGACTGGGACCATAACAATAACCTTGAACATTGTCCCTTGATTTAAAATTGAATAGGCCAAGTTTTTTTTAGTATAAAATAATTTTTTGGCATAGATGAGCTTTTGTGAAAAATTTGCCATTCGTCCATTTTTGTTGCAAAACTTCATAATAATGATATCTTTTGCCACTAGTTCTCGAATAAAATGAAAGTAAATGTTAATGTGTTTTGTTCTTCCATATTAAATTAATGACGCACCACAAAAATGAAAAAAAAAAATTATTTTTATTATAAATTTTTTAATCTTTTAAAGAAATTTAAATTAAGAGAGTTATCACTAATTCTATTAAAAGTGATATCATATGCTAATTTTTTCATTGATTATTTAATCAGAGATTCTATGATGAGATAATACAGAGTAAAAAGGTTCGAAGGATCTAACTATTAGACGAGTATTTGATTATGACATTCATTTATATGAAAAAATTAATAGTTAATATTTACAGACTGAACCTTGAGAAAATACCCTTAGATACATTAAAAGAAAAAAAATGAGAGAAAAAGAAACAAAAAGGGGAATGAAAAAGAAAAAGAAAAATAATGATACTAAACATGTTAATTGTGATAATAAGGGGGAACACTAAAAATAAGGGTAATAAATAAGGAAATATATAGTAATATTTAAATAATAATTAGAAAGTAGACGATAATATTACTTTATAACACTAATAATAATTATAGTAATAACAATAATAAGGCGAAGAGAGGTATGGGATAAAAAAAACAAAAGAAAAAAGAGGTAGTAATAATAATACAACAGTAATAATAGTGACAAAAAATATATATGTAATATAGTGATAAATTAGTATGAACATAATAAAAAAATAATAATATAATTACAATAAGTTAGTAATTATAGTAATAGTAATAAGTAAGTAATTATATATGAAAAGAAAAAATAAGTAATTAAATAATAATGATAATGATAATAATTAATGATTATAGTTGTGATGACAAATATGAACAAAGAGACACTAAATAGTTATGATCTTACTTGGTTGATTATTGGCATATGATTATTGAGAAATTGAATTCATTCATTAGCTACAATTCAAAGTGAAGAGAATTAATTCTTTTTTTAGTGAATGATTCTTTTTGCACATTGATATTCAATCTTTTTTTTTGTTCAATCTCTTTTGTACAAATGCAATTTTGAAAGCACATTGTATCAAACAATATTCTAAGTTCAAGATAAGTTTAGGTGTTTGGTGAATTTTTACTCATAGTATTATATTTATCTAAAGAAAAGACTTATGGCAAGAAATCTACTTTCTATTTGATTCAGACATGTGACAATTTGAAGCAAGAATGTGTTCTTTTTACCTAAAGAAAAAGTTTCAATTCATTTCATCCTATCAAAATTGAAAATATATAAAAAAATGTTGCATTTGTCGAATCTAAATCCACATTCTCATAATTAATTTTTTAATTCTTGTCTTAAGTGTATTCTTTAAGCCTCATCATCATCATCATTCGTTGAGCTTCAAACTATTTTGGCATCAAACTGATTTCATGTTATCCTACCATTTTAGTAACATTATATAAAAAATTCATTTCTTGTGCAAGAAACACTGATTCCATTTCCAACACAATACCTCTTTAAAGAAAAATTAAAGGGAGTTTGCATTAAAAAAATAAAAAATAAATAAAAAATTAAAAAATCTAATAATTTCCTCTCTCGAAGTAAAATGAAGAAATTTAAAAAATAAAGCCAAAATATCACCATTTTGGGTCAAAGTGCCTCTAAGAAACGGTGATGTTTCAAAGAAGATTATTTAAATGGGATGGATGGCCTGGGATGGGTCTATTTGAACTTCTACGTTCATAAGCCTGGCTTGGGAAAATCTAGAGCCAAGTTGAGTTGAGGTTACTTTTGGATTAAAGTGGGCTTATATTTGGGTTTTTAAAGAATTTAGACATAAATTTTGGTTTGGGTTTGTAACTTGGGTTTGACTAGAAACTTTTTCTTTTTTTTTTACCTAAACAAAATTGAGTTTGAAGTAAAATTAAAATGGGGATTTATTAGAATATTCATTGACTATCGACGCATATAGCTAACTATGTATTATAATTATATCTAAATACACATATATAATATTTACAATATAATTAATTAAACAATTTATATTTTAGTTTCACTACAATGACATTTATACCATTATCAAGGAGTGGCAAATGGATTCCTACACTACATGGACAAGCCTGATACACACAAGTAAAAAATAAATAACATGATCACAGCAGTACTTCGCTAGATGACCCCAATAAAAAAAAACATGCGTACCCATCCAAGTCTGTAGTGAGTCTAAATCTCTGTCCATGAGAGGGGTTCACCATAAACCCGTCAAACGCAAATTAAATACACAACCCCCACTCCTCAGTTCACGTTGGACGAATCTTAAATTATTTTTCTTGACTTTTCCTAATATATTATTTGTATAATCCCGATAATAATTCTCCTGTTAAAATTTTGACAAGTTAATTTATCTTAAGACTAACTAACTTATATTTTGCCTTTAATTTGGTCCATTTATGTAATTGTAGCTGTAACACCCGAATAAAAATAAATATTTTATTTATTTATTTTTATTCTTATTTATTTATTTGAATTTTTTTATTTAATTTAATTTAATTTAATTTAATTCAATGAAAATAAAAATAATAATAATGATAAAATTGGGTAAAAATATTATTTGGATTTAATTGAAATTGATTTTGGAAAAAAGATGTGAAAATTTGGATTCTGGGGGTGTTTTTGAAAAGAAAATCGGAAATCAGGGGTCAAAACACAATTTAGAAAAATTGTGCCACGTCAGCACCACGTCAGCAGCCACGTCAGTGGCCCGGTCAGCAGCCCCGGCCAACCAGAACGCGCCACGTGGCAAGGCAACGCTGACCATGGAACGGGCCACGTGGGCGATCCGCGTGCGCGCGATCGGACGGCCCAGATCTGTTCCCGCGCACACGGACGACCCAGATCAAACTTGCGCACGGACGGCCCAGATTCACGCGCACGGACGGCCCAGATTTAATCCCAATTAAATCGCGATCGAACGGCCCAGATTCAATCTTGATAGACGGTCGAGATTAAAAGGCAAAGGGTATAAATACCCCAACCCACACCTGACTAAGAAACCCTAGCTGCCAGTGCTCGCCGGAGAAAAAGAACCAGATGCCAGAGGAGCCGCCTGCCGCCACCCACCGCCGCACCGGGGAAGTTTTCGACCGCTGATCGAGGTAATTTTTCTCCCCCTTGTTCATTTTTCGACGCTGAGTCCGCCTATGGCCAAACCGGAGCCAAACCACCGACCAAATGGCCGGAAAACCCAGCCGAAACCTAGCGGTGCCGCTGCGCCCCTCCTCAATTTTTGCCTCCGATGAAGCCCTTCCCGGCCTCCATTTGATGCAAATTTTATACCATTGTGATCACCGTTCTTTTCTCTACAAGTTGATTGGAGCCAAACATCAAAACGTGACTCACGCCGGAGGAGCCGCCGCACCCCAGAGCACCGCCACCGGTAAGTTTTGGTTTTTTGTGATTTTTCAGCCCACCGAGGGCCGTAGGGTTGTCCTATCGCAGAGACCGATGCAAGCGTGGCCGAATTCGGCCAAAAACAGCCGCCGTGCTAGAATTGCAATATTGGCCGAAAAGGGGCCCTAGGTCTAATTTGGGATTTTTGGGACACGTGCAGGTATCAGTAGTGCATTTCAGTTTCCCAAGAAAAAATTCAGGAAAAATTAGGGACAGCCTGTAGGCGCACTATAGAGCCGTATTCAGATCCTGAAACAAGTAAGGACCCCTCATCCTATTTCCTATCACTGTATTAAAGCTAAATAAATAATTAAACTGTACTGTGTGACTCTATAGATGTATAATTGATTAAGGTTGCCAATGGAGCCCGAGTCTGATACTGGGTTGGTCTGTTATTGTTTGATTTAATTTCCAGTATTAAATGCAGCATGATGTTTGATGTAATTATATTATGGTCCCGTATGCATGAATCATGGTTTCCTTATTATGGTCGGTATTATGCTTAACCCGATACTGTGTTGTCTTGTTTGGTGTCCATTACTGGTTTACATGTTGTGTGTGTTTGGTTGATTGAAACCGAGAAAAAGGTCAAAAAGGTTATGTGAATTGATAGCGGATAATGTGGATAGTCTGACTAGATATCCTGGGAGATGGTGCACGGACCGGATCCATAGGGAACCCTATCGGGAACGTGGTCTCTCATACCGGACGGAGTATGGAGACCTTATGTGTTTTGGCGCCCATACCGGACGGGGTATGGGGACGGCCCGTTTCACCCTCATACCGGACGGGATGTTGAGGTTCATGGTTTGGGAGCCCATACCGGACGGGGTATAGGGACGGCCCTAGAATCAGGTTATAAATGTTAAGGGTTCACGGGTAGCGGGACCCCTATGGATCCCCATGGATACTAGTAGGCTGGTAAATGAGGAAAATATGTTGTTTAATGATTGAAATGCAAAGGCGTGGTAAGTATTATGTTATACAGTTCATATGATTTCATGATGATGATAATGTTATTGCTTTCATATGTTGTTTTATGGATCTCACCGAGGTAAGTGGACAGTAAAGGATTTTATTACTGATAAAAGAATTTGTTATAAATTATGCTCCATTGGTCTTTTTGTATTTTCTATCCACCTTTACCTCCGTGGCAGTGAGATAGTGTGATGTCTTTACTGGGCTGGTGTAGCTCACTCCTTATTTAACAATTTCAGATCAGGAAGATATTGTTTTCGAGCCTGTTCCGCAGAAGATGGCGAAAGGGGACACCTAAAGAC
>NW_019014436.1:11091-23424 GCF_000150535.2 Carica papaya | reverse complement strand
GGAAAATCATAATATTATCTACATGATCTTTCTTTCTCTACTAAATTGGAAGAATAATATGAACATAACAAGGCAACTCACGTAAATTCTCACTATTTAATATTTTGATTCTGACTCTTGGGTCTCTCTCTTTTCTTTCAAGTTTTTCCTCTTTGAAACCGCTCTCTCTTTCTCTCTCTCTCTCTCTCTCTCCCCTCTCTATGTTCATTAGACAAATGTAATTAAAATGCTCTCATTTATCATAAAGTACACTTTTTAAAACAGTATTGTTATTAGCAAAGATAGGAGGTTCTTCCATCTAGATCGTAATCTAGATTCATACACTCAAAGATAACATAAAAAAATGTCCTTCTAATTTTTCTGATGTGAGTATCATTCAGCACTAAAATATTACTTCAATTCACATATAAATTAATGCATTAATTAAAAAGAGAACAAAATATCTAGCTCACAATTAATAATATATTTCATATGACTATGTATATCATTTATGAAGAATTTAAACATATATATATATATATATATATATATATATAAAAGATAAAATATATTATAACTTCTGACTTTAAAATACTATAAACATAACTACACATGACATAAGATATATCATAATGGGTCATTGGAAGATACTAAAAACAACATTGAAGTTTTTCTTTAAACAAAAATAATAATTTGTAAACAATACTTTTCTTCTATTTAATTTGTGTACTTTTAAATGTAACTATAAATTTATTAGAAGATGGTACAATATATTTTCACATGTAATGACAAAAGAATACAAACATATGGCATCCACCTTGAAATGACGCTTTCCATTTATACTAATAAACCAAATTGCTTTATCTTATTTAAAATAGGTTTATCAGACCAATAGCTCATGGAAGAGTATATGCCATTGTAGAACGAGATGCTCAAACCTCTCAAGATATAATCCAAGGTATCCTCACTATCTCTAGTACCTTGGTGAAAGTTTTAATAGACCCATGATCAACACACTCTTTTGCAACGCATCAGTTTGCTCAGCATCTGAACATTGAACAGTCACCTTTAGATTATGTATTAGTAGTCTCTACCTTAGCCAATAAGAATTTGACCATTAGTACAGTATGCAGAGCATATATTGTGGAGATTACCAACAGAGAGTTACTAGTAGATCTCATACTCTTATATATACATGATTTTGACGTCATATTAGGAATGGATTGGTTAGCTGCGTACCATGCCAATATAGATTGTCATGAAAAGATGGTAATTTTTAATATTTCCAATGACAAAGCCTTCAAATTCAAAGGGATTAGGGAGCCCCAATATCCATGTCTCGTATCTTGCATTCAAGCTCAACGATTACTTGAGAAGGAATGTGTAAGTTATTTAGCTTACATAATGGAGAATAAAAATAGAGAAGTCAATCTACAACAAATACCAATGGTGAAAGAATTTTTTGATGTTTTCCCAAAAAAGCTTCCAAGTCTACCTGCAGACCGGGAGATCGAGTTCTTTATTAACTTAATTCCTAGTATGAGCCCTATCTCTAAGACTCCGTTTTAAATGGTGAAAGTCGAATTAGAGGGACTCAAGAAACAATTGTAGAAATTATTGGATAAGGATTTCATCAGACCAAGTGTATCACCATAGAGAACTCCAGTACTATTTGTGAAGAAGAATGATGGTACTATGTGACTCTATATCGACTATAGGCAACTAAACCAAGTTACCATAAAGAATAAGTATTTGTTACTTCGTATCAATGATTTATTTAACCAACTTCAAGGAGCCCAAATATTCTCAATGATTGATCTATGTTATGATACCGTCAACTAAAGGTTAAGGATGTTCCTAAAACTGCCTTCAGGACTAAGTATGTCCATTACAAATTCTTAGACATGCCTTTCGGTGTAACAAATGCTCCTGTATCATTTATGGATTTGATGAAAAAAATCTTATACTCATTCTTAGATAAGTTTATCATCGTCTTTATTGATAATATACTGATTTATTCATGGAACGAGGTTGAACATGCGGAGCATTTGACAATAATGCTTGGAATACTTAGGAAAAAGAAGTTGTATGTCAAGTTTAAGAAGTGTGAGTTTTGGTTAAAGGAGGTTATCTTCCTCGGATATATAGTTTCAAATGATAGAATATCAATAGATCCAGTTAAAGTAGAAGCAACAGTAAACTAGAAAAGGCCTACAATGGTAACTAAAATCCGAAGTTTCCTCGGTCTAGCTAGATACTACAGGAAGTTTATTGAAAATTTTTCAAAGATTGCTATTCCACTAACTCAACTCACTAGAAAGGACACAAAATTTGAGTGGAATGATAAGTGTGAACAAAGATCTGAAGAAACAGTTGACAACAACCCTAATATTGACTGTTCCTAATGGTACTGGTGGATTCTCTATCTACAATGATGCTTCAAAATAAGGGTTGGGATGCGTGCTAATGCAACACAAAAAAGTGATAGCTTATGGCTCTAGAAAGCTAAAGAATCATGAGCAGAACTATCCTACCAATGATTTAGAACTAGCCACCATAGTTTTTTTCTTAAAGATCTGGTGCCATTATCTATATGGGAAAAGTTTCGAGATTCATACAGTGCATAAAAGTTTGAAGTATTTGTTCTCGCGGAAAGAACTTAATATCCACCAAAGGATATGGATGGATTATTAAAGATTATGATTGCAAGATTATGGTGCGGATGCACTTAGTAAGAAAAGTACTTTCACTCTTGCCTACTTGATGGCCTTAGAGTGGAGACTCATAGAAGATTTCTAGAAGTTGAACCTGAATATTCGACATAAGAGATCAATAGGATACCTAGCCAATATAAAAGTACAACCTATTTTGGTACAAAAAATTAGAGAAGCCCAGCAGTCTGATCTCACATTGAAGTCAATTATAGAAGATGTCACTAAGGAACTTAGGCCAGAATTCAGACTATCGGAAGATAGTGTATTGAGGTTTGGAAACATAGTATGTGTGCCGAATAATAATAATCTAAAAAATGAGATATTAAAAGAAGTTCACTGCTCTAGATTTATTATGCATCCTGATAACACTAAGATGTATCAGAACTTGAGGACCAAATACTGGTGGAGTGGGATGAAGAAGGATATAGTAGAGTTCCTTTCCAAATGTCTCACCTGCTAACAAGTGAAGGTTAAACGTCAGAAACCAACAGGACTACTTCAGCCCTTGTTCGTAGCAGAATGGAAATAGGAACATATTACCATGAATTTCATGGTGGGTCTACCAAAAATAAGATTTCAATATGATGCTATTTGGGTTATTGTTGATAGATTAACTAAGTCTGCTCATTTTCTGGCTATCAAAGCGAATGACCCACTGAACAAGTTGGCCAGACTCTATATCAATGAGATTGTGAGATTGCATAGAATTCCAGTCATAACTGTCTCCAATCGAGCTCCTTGTTTTACTTCAAGATTTTGGACCAGTCTACAGAATGTTATGGAGATTGAACTATCCTTTAGTACAACTTTTCATCCTCATACGGATGTTCAATCAGAACAAACAATCTAAACTCTAGAAGATATGCTAGGAGCATGTGCCATTGAGTTGCGAGGTAATTGGGATGATCATTTACCTCGTATTAAGTTCGCGTATAACAATAGCTATCAGTCTAACATTCAAATGGCACCCTATGAGGCTTTGTATAGAAGAATATGTAGATCATCTATTTGTTGAGAAAAAGTTGGGGAACGAAAACTGATTGGACGTGAATTTGTAGAAGAAACTACAAAAAAGGTGAAATTGATCAGGAAACATCTTCTGACAGCTCAAAGTAGGCAGAAAAGTTATGCCAACAATTGGAGAAGAGATTTAGAATGCCAAGTAAGTGACCATAAATTTTTAAAAATCTCACCAATTAAAGGATCATAAAATTTTGGAAAAGAGAAAAACTCATTCCTAGATTTATCGGACCTTTTGAGATATTGGATAGAGTGGGAGCTGTCGTCTAGCGCTTAACATTGCCACCTGAGTTAGCCAATATACACGATGTCTTTCATGTATCGATATTGAAGAAATATCACCCAGATCCATTGCATGTACTCTGATATGAAGTCTTTGCACTTCAGGATAACCTATCCTTTCATGTGCAGATAATGGATCGCAAAGAAAGGATATTACGGTCCAAGGTTATCTCCTTAGTAAAGGTACTATGGGAGCCAGAAGAGGAAATGAAGGCCAAATACCCATATTTATTTGTGACTACTGGTAAGTCCAATTTAGAGGACCAAATTTTTTTTAAAGAAAGGGGAGGATTTGATAGCTTGAAAATACTTTCGAAATAATTTCTTATATGTTTTATATTTAATTTAGCCTTTATATTTTTTTAGAAATATATAATAAGATTAACGACATACTTTATAGTCAAATAGTAAAATGATAGATAAGGATGAATAAGCTAGAATAAACATAAAGATGCATGAAAAAAGGTGGGAACCTATTAAATGAAATGATATAATGAAAAGAGGTAACTATTAGATAAAATGACATAAAGGAAAGCAACAACTTTTATATAAAGTGACATCATAAAAAGTGACAATTTTTAGATGAAGTGGTATGTAAAAAGTGGTAACCTTTTATATGAAGTGACATATGAAAAGACTTTTTAAATAAAATGATACGTGAAAAGTAGTAACCTTTTAGGTGAAGTGACATGATGAAAAGAGACAATTTTTAGATAAAATGAAATGATGGAATGGTGGCAACCTTTCTCTTGTGGCTCCCCACTCCTATGAATAGGGGATAGGAGAAGGGACGAAGAGACATTTCGGATGAGAAAAAAATAGTGAGAAGTATATAAAGGTGAAGGAAGAAGAGAGAGTATGAGGTGTGTGATTCTTTAGAGTATTTTGAGGTTTTAGATAAGAACTTTTGGAAAATTTTGCTAAATGTGTGAGAGTAGAGAAAGAGGAAGAGAAGAGAAAGATGGTTCACGATAAAAAAGACATTATAAACTGTTAGAAACGTAAGCATTTTCTTAAGTTTTGAAGTTCAGTTTCTCTTTAATTTTTAAGGTTAGTTTTTTAGTATTGTGTTGGATATTTTTAAACAAGAAAGTGAACAAAAATCATCCTAGAACTCTACTGGATCTTTGAGATGAAGTTGTCATAAATAAAGCTGGAACTCTGCCGGAATTAAGATGACGACTGCTAATGACTTAAGGTAAGTGGATATTATGGATTCATAATCTACGTAGTTTTGAAGTATTTTACATATTTTCAATATAAAAATGTGTAAATATTTAATTTGTCTTTCATATTTGTTAAGTAAGTATTTATCAAAGTTTTATTTCGATATAAGTGTTATTTGTTAAAGTTTTACTTCGATATAAGTGTTATTTATCTTTATATTTTTAAAATGTGATTTTGATATTTGTGCATCACCCATTATGAAAAGAAATTATTTTGAAAGCACCTGCATTATGCTACACTTCAATCTGGCTGTGTTCAGGTATATGGAAAAATAGTCTGATCTGTGTGCTCTAACCGTTCCATGTTCAAAAGGTAGCAGTGTTTCAAAGTACTCATGTATATCGTTTTGTGTTCAGATACATGGAGAACCAGTGATAAGTGTCTATGCCTACGCATAATGTATAGTAACCGATTGATCCTCCATAATAGTGATGAAGTATACAACATAATTTTATTTTCTGAATTGTGATTGTACTTCTGATTCGTATATGTTTTAGAAAAATTATATGATATATGTTTTATTGTGTATAAATAAATTATATATTGCATGTACTATGTTGTGATT
Organism: Carica papaya; assembly: GCF_000150535.2. The sequence continues at coordinate 17,637 of NW_019014436.1, read as the reverse complement.
TCATAATATCACAAATTGAAATATTTTGTCTCATCTCCCTATCACCCTCCTGATATTGAAAATATCGATACAGAGTGAGTGATGATATAGAAGAAATTTCTGAATGTAGACTCTAATATTAAGGTTACTGTTTTGTACTTTTATTTAGTAATGTAAGTAAGGAAATTTAGAGCCTCGTACATATGTTTATGTTTTAAATTTAAGGGATGTAACACTTATGAGACTCTTTTATGACTAATAAATTTAAGTTATTTTACTTAATTTGAGTTTATGTAATTTAAATAAGTATGCTTCGGTCATTACCCTATAAGACGGGGTGTGGTCTGTAACATTATATTTGAATTTTTTGGTTTACTTATATTCTTTCTGTAACACCTTAGAGTTTCAAGGAAAATAAATCATAAATTAAGTACGGAAGCGAAGTTATTAGTTAGGGTTTACATTCCTTACACAATAACTTAAAGTACCAAATACTGCTACAGAATTACCTTTTTTAAAGAAATACAAAAAATTAAAAAAATAAACAAAAAATAAATAAAACTGGTATCCTACTCGCAACCCTCTTGTGGATCAGGCTCTGGATTTTGGTCCTCTTGAACTAAAATGGTTAAATAAGGAATGAGCTACACTAGCCCAGTAAGAACATCACGCTACTCATCGACATAGAAATGAAGGTTGGTAGAAAAATAAAAAACAACTAATTGAGCTCTTAATTAAACAAATTCATTTATCATAAAGAAAATCTTTTACCATCTACTTACCGTAGTGAAATTTACAAAACAACTTATAAAAAGAATAACATAACACAAATCATGATTTTATATGTAATCGATTTGAACAACAATTTTTTTTCTTTAATTATCCTGCTAGTATCTATGGGGGTTCATAGGGATGTCCTCATAACACGTGAACCTTTTCCTTTAACATTTCAAATTAACGGGTCATCCCCATACCCGTCCGATATGAGCGCCAAACTATTAAACCTCAATACCCCGTCCGGTATGAGGGTGAAACGGGCCGTCCCTATATCCCGTTTGGTATGAGCGCCAAATTACCAAATCCTGATACTCCGTCCGCTATGAGGCAACGTTCACGATAGGGTCCCTATGTACCCAGTCCATCCACCATCTCCCAAGATATCCAGTAAAGCTGCCGTTTCATCCATTCACTTAATCACATAATTTCTCATTTTCCTTTAACTTCCATTATTTCCCCAATTCAACTGTAAATATACAAAACAACCAATACATGCATTTCAAACTATAGAATCGATCAATCAAATATTATCATGCATTTAAATTGTAGAAATAATCAACAGAAACAACAATAGATAATTTTCGGTTCTAACCCCATTAGTAACCCGTAATTAATTATGAATATTTTCTAATTTGTACAAAACACTGTCTTATTGTTAATTTAACTTCAATTACATAACAGAGAATAGAGTGAGGGATTCTTATTCAATTCGATGCCCAAAAAGTGAAACTTGTTGACTGCTCCTACCGACGGTCCCCGGATTCCCTGAATTTTTCTTCAGAGATTAAAACGCGCTACAAGTACCTAAAAATATATCAAAAACCCAAAAACAGTGTCAGGACCCCTTTTTGGCCAATTCTGGAATTCTTACACAGTGGCTCCGCCGTGCTCTAGTGACGGTGCCGCTGCCCGCGGTGACTATCCGCCTTGGGTTGGCTATTTTCGATCGTTTTCAGCTGAATTCAACCGATTTTGCATCAATTCCTGCAAGAAAACACGTTAAGAGGGCTTGGTTGGCCGAAAAATTGAAACTCACCGGCAGCAAGGCTCTTCGGTGTGGCAGGTCCACTGGCTCACTTTTGCGGTTGGGTGTTTTGCTTATGTCAACTTTTAGAAAAGGAAACAGTGATTACAACGGTGGAAAAATTTCACAGAATGGGAATTGAGAAGGGCCTCATTGGAGGCAGTTTTTGAAATTTCCCGCGATGGCGCTGTCGGACTTTGCCCGTGATTTTCGGTCATTCCACCGATCTTTTAGCTTTGATTTGGCCATGGGGGTGTTTAAAATTGATTTTCGAGTAAATGAGGAAAATTTTTACCTCTTTTGGCGATTAAAAGTGACTCCGGCGCGATGGCAGATGGCAACAGCTCTCCTTCCCGGTGACTAGATCTTCTTCTCTGGCGAGGGGGTCTGGCGGCTAGGGTTAGGATTTGGTGTGAAGATGGTTATTTATACTCGTCTCTTTTTAATCTGGGCCATCCATCGCGTTTGATTTAGACCGTCTGATTGCGTTTAAATCTGACTGTCCATTGCGTTTGAGGAGTGCACGCATCTGGGTCGTCCGTGCGCGCTGGAGTGAATCTTGGCCGTTCGATCGCTGGCACGTGAATCACCCGCGTGGCCTCTTGCATGGCAACACGTCAACTTCTGTTGCCACGCGGCGCGTTCTGCTTTGTTGGAGCTGTTGACCGGGCATCCTATGTGGCACATTCTTAAATTGTATTTTGAACCCCAGTTTCTGAATTTTCTTTCAAAAATATCATCAGAACCCAAATTTTCATCTATTTTTCCCAAAATTATTTTCAATTTCATCGTCCTTCAAATTTTCTTCTTTTTTACACTAAATTAAAATTAAAAAATTAAAAAATTATATTACAAATTAATTTAAATTACACCAAAAATTAATTTGGGTATTACAACTCTCCCATCCTTAAAAGAAATTTGGTCCCTCAAATTTGTCTCCCTCACTCTCAATCAAATAGTTGGGGATATTAGGCTTTAAAATCTGATTCTAGCTCCCATATGACCTCTCTCGGTGTGTGATTCTGCCATAGAACCTTAATAAAGAAAATTTTTCGGTTGCGGAGTAATCTACTTTTTCGTTCCATAATACCGACCGTTTCTTCCTCGTAGGACAGATCCTCCTGGAATGAAAGGGGCTCGTGGGCCAAACGTAGAGGGGTCTGGGTTGTACTTGTGTAGCATGGACACATGAAATACATTGTGGACCCTGAAATGTTCTGGAGGCAGTGCCAATCTGTAGGCGGCGGTACCAATTTTGTCTAAGATTTCAAATGGTCCAATAAACCGGAGGATTTAGTTTCTCCCTCTTGCCAAACCTACTGATTTTCTTGAAAGGAGTAACCTTAAGGAACACTTGATCGCCTTTCTCAAACTCCAAATCCCTCTTCTGGCATATAACTCTTATGTCTACTCTGAACTATCTGAATATTCTTCCTAATCTTAACTATTTTGGCTGTAGTCTCCTCTACGAGATCTGGGCTGAAGAATTTTCTATCACCCACTTCTTCCCAACATATCGGCGATCTGCATGGGCGGCCATACAACGCATTGTATGGAGCCATGCCGATACTTGTTTGGTAGCTGTTGTTGTAGGTGAACTCAATCAGGGGTTGATGGTCATCCCAATTGTCCCTGAAGTCAAGAACAGAGGCTCAAAGCATATCCTCAAGTGTGCGGATCGTCCTTTCTGACTGTCCATCAGTCTAAGGGTGGAATGCAGTACTAAAGGACAGTTTCGTTCTCATGGCTTGCTGAAAGTTAGACCAGAACCGAGAAGTGAGCTTGGGGTCCCTGTCGAACACTACTATCACAAATACTCTATGTAATCTAACTATCTCCCGGATATACATTCTTTATAACTGTCCAATGGATCGGTCATCCTGATAGCCAATAAGTGGGAAGACTTGGCAGGCCGGTCAACAATTACCCAGATGGCATCATGTCCTGAGCGTGCTTTAGGCAATCCTATCACGAAATTCATGATGATATATTCCCACTTCCACTCCAGAATTAGTAATGGCTGAAGTAGCCCACCTGGGCGTTGATGCTCTGCCTTGTCCTGTTGACATACCAAACACTTAGAAACAAAGTCAGCTACATCTCTTTTCATCTCATTCCACCAAAATCAAGGTCGCATACTTTGATACATATTAGTGTTTACAGGATACATGATAAATTTTGAGCTATGGACCTCTGTCATGATGTTCATTTTCAACTCACTGTCACCTGTAACACACACCCTGTCTTGGAATCTGAGCAACTCATCAGCAGAGACTCGAAACTCTGAATTAACTCCCTGTTCTGCATCTTTCTTGAGGGCTACTAGGGTGGAATCGGTAGATTGAGCTTCCTTTATTCTCTGGATTAACTCATATTGAATAGTCAGGTGGCCCAAACATGTGAATCTCTTCATGTCTTGAAGCCGTACCTGTTGTGCGGCCCCTATCTGCCTGCATTATGAAACCATCAAATGAGCTAATATACCTGCACTTTTCTTACTAAGTGCGTCAGTTACCACGTTACCCTTACCCGGGTGATACAAGATGTCGCAATCATAGTCATTGAGGAGTTCTATCCACCTTCTTTGATGCATGTTGAGATCCTTTTGGGTGAATATGTGTTTCAAACTCTTATGATCGGTATAGATATGAAAGGTCTCTCTATACAAATAATAGCGTCAAGTCTTCAAGGCGTGGATAATTGCGGCCAGTTCTAAGTCATGGGTGAGGTAGTTTTTCTCATAATTCTTCAGGTGTCTGGACCCATAGGCTATGACATTCCCATACTACATCAAAACACAACCCAACCCTAGGTAAGAGGCATCACTGTAAACTGTATATCCACCCGATCCGCTCGGCAAGCCCAAAACATGTGCGATAGTCAACCGTTTCTTTAGTTCTGAAAAACTTCTTTCGCAGTTCTCGTTCCACTTAAACTTGATGTTCTTCTTTGTGAGCCGAGTCAGAGAAGCAGCTAGGCTAGAAAAACCTTCTACAAACTTGCAGTAATAACTTACCATCTCCAGAAAGCTACGGATCTCGTTAACCGATGTCAATTTTTCCCAGTCAAGCACTGCTTCAACTTTTTTAGGATTCACTGATACTCCATCCCTTGATATGATGTGTCCTAGAATGGTAGTCTGCTCAAGGCAAAATCCATACTTGCTCAACTTTGTATACAACTTTTTCTCTCTAAGAACCTGCAGAACCTGAGTCAGATGGTGAACATGTTTCTCTTTGCTTTTTGAATAAACCAAGATATCCTCACTGAACATAATGATAAACTGATCTAGGAATTGTCTGAAAATCCTGTTCATAAAGTCCATGAAGATGGTTAGAGCGTTGGTTAGTCCAAATGGCATGACCAGGAACCCATAGTGTCCGTACCTGGTTCGAAAGGTTGTTTTAGGAATATTTTTTGCCCTAATCTTTACGATGGTATTCTGAACACAGATCTATCTTGGCGAAGACCTGAGCACCCTGTAATTGATCAAAGAGGTCAACGATCCTGGGGATGTGGTATTTATTCTTGATCGTGACCCTGTTCAGACCTCTGTAATCAATACATAACCTCAACGTCCTATCTCCCTTTCTTGTAAATGTGACTCCAGCACACCAAGGGGATACACTATATCAGATGAATCTACTGTCATGCAATTCAGTGATTTGTTTCCTCAGTTCCTCCATCTCAACACGACTTATGCAGTAAGGAGCAACCAAAATAGGCTGGGTGCCTGGCTGAAGGTCTATGGTGAATTCGACTTCTTTGTCCACTAGCAGTCTAGGTAGTTCATTCGGGAACACATATAGAAATTCTTGGATTACTGGAATCTCTTAAATACAAATTTTTTTCTTGGGTTTGCCTAGTTAGAGAAAATAGTCAGGTTAAAATACTTGATAATAAGAGAATTTTCCATGAGGGAAACGAATGTTAAAGAATTTTATTAATTTGTAAATGACTCCTCATTAGAAGGGTTGAATACAATCTTCTTGCTAAAACAATCTATGATGGCGTGATATGCCGCTAACCAGTTCATTCATAAGATTACATTAAAATTCCCTGTGTCAATCTCTATTAGGTCCACACTAAATTTCCTACATGCTATATATATGACACAGCTCTGTATATAACTTCCTCCAGTAGTGTCCTACTCCCAAGAGTAGACACAAACAATACAGAATCCAATTTTTCAGTTAATACATTTAATTTTGATGCAAAAATATGTGAAATGAATGAATGCAATACACCAGTATCAATCAAAACATGAGCAGGATGGTTACAAATAGTGTACGTACCCTGTACCAAGTCCAGGTCGGCTTCTGCATCCTACTGAGTGAGGTTGGAAGCCCGGCCCTGGATAGGAGGTCTGGCCTGGTTCTAGTTCCTCGGGCACTCCCTTGCATAATTTTGGGCACTACTGCATATATGGCATATGTTGTTAAGACGATAGCAGGGTCGGTCCCCATGATCCTTGCCACAGTGCTGATAGGTCTTACCGCGCCCTACTGTTGGAACCTGAGGAGGAGTTTGAGTCATCGGCCTGGGTCTCTTGTTCTATTGAACAGGTGCAGTAGGTGCTGGTTTGCAGTGTGGAGCCGAGGGCCTAAGGTTCCCTACTGCTGGAGGGAAGGTGCGAAGGTTCCTCTCCATTAACTATGCATTTGCCAGGATAGCCGAATAAGTGCTGAGCTCGAGCACAAATAACTACTGTATGATCTTAGGACGAAGACCCCACGCGAATCTTTCTAGCCTTCCTGCCTTCATCC